>JAOYND010232763.1:0-24232 GCA_025802135.1 Lagerstroemia fauriei
GAATATGACACCTTGCCAACTCTTACCTCTTGGAAACCTGGAATTTCCAGTTGCGTTGTGTAGACGAAACTTTGTTCGAGTCGTTGATTTCTTTGCCTTCGTCATCGAGTCCTAAATTGAAACTTTGAATGTGATGCAGGGAGGAGGTGACCGTCGGCTGCTTTCCCTTTTCCTGGAAGAAGAAGGGCGCATTGCCGAGGTGAAGAGCTCGACCGAAGACCATCAATCGAGAGATTTCCCGGATTAAAAGTCTGCGATGTGACGTGATCGGTGTGCATATACGGTGTATATTTCCGAAGAATACGTGGGACGTCTGTAGGCTTTGTTAGTCATTTACGAGAATCACTCGAATCAAAGGTGTCTGCTGGGAGACATTTATGTTTGAGCAGTGTTCTGCTTCTGCAGATGCTCTCCGGTCGATTATTTTGCGTTATTTCTTGGCATTATACGGTGCAGAAGACCGGGATAGCAAAAATTTCAATTCTCGTATACGTACGTGCAATGAAGTATTTTAGTCCGGTTGAAGATCGGGTACATCGATTTGAGGCAACAACTGCGAACTGCGGGTGAAATTGCTCATGAGACAGCATCTGATACAACACCTTACATGGACTAATATGAAAAGTTTAGGGAAAGACACGTCTAAGGATAATCTTAACAGAGTCAATTTGATGAGGCTGGTAGAGAACTTCCATTACTAGACTGGGGAAATAATATTAGATGGTCCTACTTCACAGTGGCGTGACGAGGAAAAACCAATTAAATTGCTCCGATTAGTAATAATTAAGGCAACCGGCTCAGGTGATTAACACCAATTTGCTCATTTGTCACAATGTGATTTGTATTTACTCATGTCACCACGTAGTGGGATAGGTTCATCTAATTGGACTAGAAGAGTTGAACTATGAACATGCCTCGTCATTTTTCCTTTTACAGACGAGGTGAGTTTATCGAACATGATTTAATGTACGGCCTGAATTCGTGATCGTACACGAATTATTTCCGAGATTAATCTCGGACCTTGTTATTTGCCGACCACTTCAAAACGGCCGTAGGTTTGTTCTGCTGCAGAATTAGATTATGGACAAGGTGGATTAACTCGAATTTAATTCGAAATGCAGTCGGGACAAAATGAACACATTCTACTACTCCTTTTGCTGATGCGCTGCTGCTGTCCGAGCAGAAGGGTTAGCTTGCACCAAATCGGTCAGTCTGCTCCGTAAACAGATCCCTTTCTATCCGAATTGGACCGACACATTTAAAATGAAAAAGGGTAAAAAAAAAGTGTATTTTTTTCGCTAGACACCACCGTATATCTTGGAATCCAATGGGCCTAACTAATATGGGTTCGAGCCGAGTCAGCCCATTGAGGTAATAAAACTCTCCCAAAATAAATTTTTTCATTAAAAAGACTCGAACTCATTTCGTTCCAACTACTGATATCCAGAAGCCCAATAAGCCATGACTAATTTAGTTCGAGGCAAGAAGGCCCATTAGGGGGTAAAACTCTCTCATGGTGAATTTTCTTCATTCATAAGACTCGAACCCAAGATTTTATTTAAGGGAAAGAGACGTCCTACCACCCCAACCAATCCACTTTGGTGAACAAATTACAAATTTGATGTAAAGTATCTTCACCCGTTTATATTCCGAACATGAATTAATGCGTAAGATACCTAAATCGGGAAAGTAAATCTTGAGGTGGTTTTCTTTTAAATGATGTGTTATTTATGCCCGGATTGAATGCAATTTAATATCAATTGTTGATATTGGTCGAAGATTTGAAATGATATATGACATTTCCTCCAGGTTTATGCCCTCTACTAGATTGCACTTCGTGGAGGGTTGGAGTGGATGAGGTTTGGGTATACGTGACGTTGAATCATGTTGGTTGGTACCGATCTATGTTTAGGCGAAGAGTTGAATAAGGGTGGTGAAATTTCTCTTTTATCGAATAAACTAAAATTGCTTTAAGTTCCCAAAAAGGTATGAATAAAAATGAACATTTATTTCAAAATTGATTTATTTTTAGGACCTTATAATATTCTTTCTATTCCTAGAATGTAATATTTCCTTACCATAATTGAGAATTATGGCAGGGTCTGATTATATTTGTGCCATAAATTTCGCGTCTATAGAATTTATACAAGAAAATTGATTGACAATATTTGTGCCATTATCAATTCAACTCCACGACCTATTTAGAGCTCGCTTACCATCGTTCAGAGCCGACTTGACGTCATCGACTTGACGTCATCGACTTGACTCCACAACCTTGATGCGAACCTCATCAACAACGTGATGAGACCTAATATCAAGTATGATAAGAACTTCACAAACAAGTGACGAAACCCGGATACGACTAAGGTCTCCATAAATGTGTCCTTGTCAAGCTTAAATGGTGGAACTGCGACCTATTACCTATATAGAGGTAAGAACCATGGTATAGTAAAGACACCACAATCAAATATGGAAGGGTTAATTGATAAGTCGAGGATGAACGTTACGGAAAACTCCGATAAATTCATTTAGTTCTTCAAAGAACCAAAGAGAATAAAAACTCTCCCACTTTATTAATCCATAATATGTTCTCCAAATTCGTCCAAGACCATGCACCAGCCTTTAAATGGGCAAAAGTGCAATATTTACATGATATTACATTCCTAAATGATTCTCATGAGATACGAAATTAATTAAAAATCAAATCTAAGAGTTACCCTATAGGAAACTATGAAATATAATTTATATCGTCAGAAATATAAAAAATGAAAGTAATATGACTATTTAGGGAAATTAATATATTTGTAGATGGTTTCAATACATCAGAATATATTTTACAAGAAATCTTCTAATCTTGTGCTCTTCTTGCCACCTTTGAAATCTTCTTTCCCGTTTGGCATTTATTGAATTCCATTCCTGATGCTCTTGCAATATATTTGCAATCTCTTCTTTCCCTTGGCATCTTTAACTTTTATTCTTGATGGTCTTGCAATATATATACTGAGAATAATATATCTTCTTCATTCTAGGATAGGCCTAAAATAACTTTCACAGTATGCTTCAATAATGGTTGACCTCACTTGTAAGCAAGTTCATGCCCTTCCATCGTCTTGCTGGAACTCTTGTCACCAAATTAAGAGGATTATCATTTGCATTCTTTAAGCCCATGCATTGGATCACATCAAACCTAGTCGAAGCTCGCTTAGCATCATTCAGGGTTAATTTGGATCTACCACTTGGTCGAAACTTGCCAAGTGTTGTTTGGGATTGACTTGACGTGTCGACTTGACTGCATGACTTACTTTGCATATTGTAGTTCAATGCGTAATAGTCAGCTCAAATCTCGCAAACTTGATTTATTATTATTTTTTAAGGTGAAGTTAAATTCCCCTTTTTTTAGGCACCCATAGTGAGCTTTATGAAGTTAGCGTGACTTGACGAGCAGTACCTCGCTATTGTGAACCATCCCAATGATAAACCAGAAAATGTCCTCGTCCTCCCTGTTTATCGATTACTCATAGGGGACCTTTTCCCATGGTTCTCCCAACGTTGATTATCTCAACCACCCGTCACAGTGGAGATATGAATCACAAAGAGGCCTCGAAAAGTCCACCAAAAGTTGGTTCCTGTGCTCACCCTTGCATAAAGGGATGCATGAGCCGTGTCGACAAATCACATTGGGTCAAAGAATTATTCTTGGGAAGCCTCATGGGGTCTTATTTCAAACTGATTGGAGAATTCACATACACTCCCAACTTTTGGGAGTGGCTCGATTGCGTCTTAGTTCGTTGTGAAGAACAATTAAATCGCACAGAACTTCAATATGCGATCACATATTAATTTTATACATATGATCGAAACATCAATATGGTTAATGCATTTAGCGAGGCATGGTCCAAATATCAATACCGTGGCGACTTTGCAAGGGTCAATGTCAATATACCTTTATGATGTCGGAAAGCTCGAAAGACGCCCAACAACTGGAGAATTATACAAAGAAGTTATACCCGAGCAACTTGAGCTAACTAGCATGGAAAGGGGTCACAAGCTCCTACTAGAAACCTGTGAGCACTTATTTGTTGCGTTCACTCTTTTTTCGGATTTAAGGGGAAGAGCTTACATATCCCCAGGGTAGGACACGTTACACAAAACCCCCGAATGAGCTAGCACATAAGGTCCATTCGAAAGAGACATATAACCTTTCCGGTGAACTTTTAGTGATGAACAAATGGAATCGTAAAGAAGAAGCTGTTTTCCGTGAGCTGGGCATTAAGCCACATTTATGGGCAGAAACTTATCTTGCGGCCTTTCTTGCTTGTTGGCTTTCTATCTTCGTCTTTCCCTAAATACTGCTTGGAACTGTTTGACCTAGCATCTTTAAGTTTGCCAGCTTGCTCGCCCAAGGACAACCTTTCTGTCTTGTAGTTCCGGTACTGACATTAATTTACCGAGGATTGAACATCATAGCACAAGTCTCAATAGCAGGAATAGATGAAGCATGCCTTCCTTTCCATTAAATTTATGGGTGGCTAGTGCATTACTTCGTAACACACTTCCCTCTCCCTAACGAGATTCCAGGCCCATTTATGTGTCAATATTTTGGTGAAGTGCAAAGGCTTGCAATGAACTTGACGCATGAGAGCTTATTCACAAGGGGTCAATGGTCCCCCTATAATTTGAGGAGGCCTCTGTGTCTTGTAGATAAGGATATGCCTCTATATCGTCGTTATTTATTTATAGGTGTCTGTCCTTGTTACTTGACTTTACAGATTGTTGATTGTTTTATTGTGAAGCCTTACAGCAAATGGTACTTCACTTGTTAGTTTGGGCTCTGTCAGAATGTCCCAGGTACTCTAAAGGAAGATATTCGCTCTACTTCCCTTGAGGACGGTGTTTGCCTTTGGATGACACCTACTAGACTTGAGACATGCTCTGAGATATATTTTCTAGAGCTCGCAAAGGGCTGATTGACAGTTCCTCCTCCCAAGCATCGGCTGGTAGACGAGATGTAATCACAATAGGGGACAAGGAACGCGTTATTGTTGACAATACTAGACCTTCTAGTAGCTCTCCAGCTCATCAAATGTTGGCCATAGCTTAAATAGAAAGTCTGGTGGCAAATTTCCAACATTGAAGAGATTGTGGAGTAAGGTGGTTGTGCCATTATTTTCTAGCAACTTATCTCAAAATGAAATTTTACTTATCCTTTCCATCTTTGTAGGACCAACATAAGAGGAGGGCATATCTGATACTAGCTATAAAGATCGTCACTTCAAGAGGAGAATGCGCAAACCTCAGGACTCCAAGCAAGACAATGAGGATCTGCATCGACCTTTCCCTCTTGTACTTGATAATCTCGAGACTTTAGCATCCACTTTTCCTTAAAATCTTTTTTTTTATTTTAATTTATCCCCAATCTTCTAATATGATGTTTTCTCCTGGTCCATTTAGACCTAGACGTTGATGACATCTTGGAGACCAACCAACTATCAATTTACAAGCCTTACCCTTCTAATTTAGAAGAGAGGGCAAACAATAATGAGAGTGGGGGAGTGAAGTCACGGCCAACTATCGCCCCTCAAGCAGATGAATGTATCAGCAGTTTGTCTCCCCAAATTGTTCAAGGTGTCAATGCTCCAGCCACCATACTGATTTTAGATTCAAGCCAAATTGCTCCTAATATATGTTGCAATGCCTTGTGCTGTTCAATTTTCTTGGCGGATGATGTTATATTAGAGGGCCATCGGTCTTTAGCTTTGTCACTGTGGAACTACATTCACGAGAAGCTCAAGGACTCATCTCTTGATTAGGTGCACCTACTCAGAATTGAGATCATGAAAGTATTGGCGATGATTCAAACGCTTTCCCTTGTAGACTCCTCTTCTATAAGTACTTAGACTACGTAAGACGCCTTGTAACTTCAAAGGCTTTGATAAGCACCAAACCCTCGGCCAATGAGTACATAAGGCAACTGAAGCTCGACTTTCTACGAAGAGAGCATTAGAGGAGGAAGAAATCAGGCATTTGAAGGCCCTCATCATTGGACGTGACGACATAATTTCGAAGATTGCCAATCTCCAAGCAAGAGTTGAAGATGCCAATGTGCTCATTCAAGAGTCATCTCAAGGGCTAAAAGCAAGGCAAGCTGCTGTCTCCGCTACTATGGTTGAAGTAGAAACTGTGAAGGGCAAGCCTTATTTATCCAAATTAGAGGTTAACTCACTGAGGAAATTGCATTACTTTGTGCGAGCAAAGAAGGAGGCTTTGAAGGATTTCAAATGGCAGCCCTAGCTAACTTTCATTATCATTACTGCTTGTTAGGGGAGCTTATGGCAATCCTTCTCTATATTTTTTTTCCTCATTACTATTTACATATTTCAATAAAGTGTATTTTCCTTTGTCACGTTATTCCTCAATGCTCAATGATAATTGTTCGAGCTTGAATTAATTATCTATCTTGTGACGATCATTGTCCCCTTCCCTTTTTTTCACATGACCAAACCTTAATTAATATGATTAAGGTGCCTACGTATCCTTTGAAAGGATCGGGTGATGATGTAGTTCATATGAGCTTTTTTTTAATGTGACTGGACCTTAACCTATGTAGTCAAGGCTATCTACGTACCCTTTTAAGGGATCAAGTCATTATGTAGTTTAGGTGAGGATTTTCAGGGATTCTTCATGCATGGTAACGTTTTAGAAACTTTCCATTGATAGGATCGATCTGTAAGCCATCTTGGTGTACAAACTTATAGGCACTGTTAGTGTATACTTCCTTGACAGTATGCGTGACAACATTTGGGAAGAAATTTGCTCCTATGCTATGCGTGACAACAATAGGCCTATGTACAACAAGAACTAAGTCTCCCACTTGAAACAACCCTACATGAAAATGCTTATTGAGTGACTTCGACATCCGAGCTTGATAGTACTCCAAATGTTTTTGAGCATCAAGTCTTTTTTCATTCAATGCCTCCAACTCTTCCGATTGCAACTTCATATGTTCTTCACTGGTGACCTCTTCTTGCATGGCAATCCTTAATGATGGGATTTGTTGCTCCAGCGGGAGGACGACTTCGACTACATACACCAACGAATAAGGGTAGCTTGTGTTGGAGTTCGAATAGCATGTATTTTAGAGATGTATTTTCATAGAGGCCTTTCTTATAGGGAAGCGTATGAGCTCTGGTGGACTATAAAAAAAATAGGCTGGCGAGTTTCCAATAGCATGCCCTTGGTCTCTTAACGCAACCTATGTTTAGATTAACCATCGCGTGCTTGATGTCCTTGCATTTGGGGTCACCTTGACAATGACTTCATGTCTTGACCATGCCCAGCCTTTGCTACAACCTTGCAGGCATTGGGATCAAATCAATCTTGACACTTGGTAGGCAATGACCCCTATATGGTATGTAAACCTTGTGAAGGTCGCATAAATCCTTTCAAGGGAGGGTTAGAAGATTTAACTACCTCGATCTTTGTAACTGACAAATTTAATTCTTCCACATCCTCAGTGTTCAACTATCTGCTACTTGTGAAAGGAGACTCACCTTCCTTCCTGAGTGTCTTTGGGACATATCATAGGATCAACACTTGCTTATTTTCCTCTATGACTGGCACATTGGCCTTTCGACTGTCAACTTGTCTTGTTTTGAACTTTCAGCGTCATCAAGTTGGTTCAACTTTTCTTTTACCTTCAGAGGTGACATGTGTTGTACCCATCCTACTACCTTGCTTCTAATGTAGAATTTAGTATTAGCAAAATGCGCTTCTGCGTCTATGAATGGCTTGTCATCTGCCATGACTATTTTCTGGCAACCATCCTTGAAAAACCCGAAGCACTAATGGAGGGTGGAGGGCATTACTCCATTTTCAAGGTCGGTCTAGGAGCAGGTTGTAAGTCGTTTTCACGTCTATTGCATGAAAGAGTGAACTTGACTCTATGTCGCCCATGAGTAAGTCAACCCTTACCTTACCAATAGCTCTTTGCCCCCTTAGTTGAAGCCCTGGATTATTAGTTGATTCTCTAGGTGTTCGTTAGTTGTCACTCCTAAATTTCTCATAATTTGGACGGGTATGATATTCACCGCAGACCCACCATCTATCAGTATCCAATTTTATCTATGCCCTGGACATAGCCAGTGACAAAGAGTGGTCGATAATGTGACTCAACTCCCAGAATGAGGTCTTCGTCAGTGATTGTAATTGCTTCAAAACAATCGACCTTGGGAGTAGAATGAAAGCCACCAATCTCATTCTCCTCCTTATCCTTTTCACTAACAGTGCGTGAGGACGAGGAAGTCATGGCATCTCGTAACTTCTATGGAAGGAAATCCCACAATGTGATTGGGATTCTTGCCTTCTGGTGGAATTGTTCCTCGTTCTTAGTGAGTGTTTCACGTCTTCCTTTGTAGATCATCCTTTTCTTCCTCATAACGACCTTGAATCGTGCTTTTGGTCCTTTGGATACTTCGTGAGACGTATGTTTGTGCATTTCTGGGGGATTCAGTGGTATGCATGAAATGTGTCCCCATGTGCTTTGTGACACGTGTAAGGCAAGCTCCGTGGCCTTCCTCCATCTCGTGATGAGAATCCAGCCCTCCTCTCTTACTTCAGCACCATCCACTACAACATTCGTAGAGAGTCTCATGTCCATTGTCGCCACCACTACTACTGTCAAATGTCTTGTGGGACTCGTAATATGCAACGGATAGAAATAAACAGCCTCATTGGTGACAGGCTCGAAGCTCCCGAACCTGATGGTTGCTAGGGGTGGCTCCTCATATTAGCATAGAGACAATGTTGCTTGTGTTCAAACGCAATTTTTCCTTGACATGCAAAGTCCATGATTTTTCCTTCAAGACAAGACAATTTTCCATTAGGTGACCGACCGGATGGCAATACTTCTAGTAGTTCAAAAATCATTCACCCGATTAGCTTGACGCTTCTTCTTAGGCAGCTCAAGTAAGTGGTCGAGCATTCTTGAGACATCAAAGTTTGGGTATGGGTACTCCGTGCTTTGCAACTCCTCCAATGTCGGTCTTGTCTTCGTCTTTTGTTCAACTAGAAGAGTTTTCTCTTCTTTCTTCTTCTTCCCCGAGGTTTTGACAAGGGTAATATTCACCGTTAGAGCTCGCTTATTATCTGACTTAGAGGTAGGTTTGCCCCCTTTCCTCATATCTTGACAATCTTTCATCTTTCTAGTCTCCTAAACATGTGGTCCTTGAGCACCACTTTTTTTTTTTTTATAATTAATTCCATATCATTATCTCGTGTTACTAATTCATCAAAGGTGTTGGGCTTGATTCCTTGTAGAATGTAACACAACCCTCAGTGCACTCCTTGAATGCACATGTCTATTGTGGATACCTCAGAAATGCGGTCTTTACAATTGAGGCTCAAGTTTCTCCATGTTTGGATGTAATTCATGAGTGGCTTATCTTTCATTTGGCACGTGCTGGTAAATTCGATCATACTCACTGTACGCCTGGTGCTATAGAACCTGTTAAGGAACTCTCATTTTAGCTAGTCCCTATTGTCGATTGAGCCTGGTGCGAGATCTGTATACCAATCAAACGAATTCCCTTTCAGTGGGCGAACAAACTGCTTTACGAGCGGGTCTCCCTCAGTTCCAGCATTATTACAAGTCTCAACAAAATAAGCAACATGTTACCTCAAATTGCCCTTGGAACTTTGGTGGCTGATAGTTGGCGGGCATCCTCGTCATGTGGACAATGATGAACTGCTTGCTTGTGCTTGACCCTGTAGAGCTTTCACAATTATTTCCTATGAGCCCATCAATTTTTATTTGGGTTTAAACCCATTAATTTAAGGCCCTGGCCCACAAGAATTTAATTGAGCCTATTAGATAATTGAAAGGCCCAATAGCCCATTAAGCCAATCAATCAATTCCCCATATGTGTATCTTCTTCCACCGAACAACCCCACATAGTCATCCATTCCTTCCATTAAATAATCTCAAAAAAAAATGTCTCCTGCCATTTGTCCTTAAGACCAACGCAACAAGAGAGAGAGAAAGAAGAACATAGCTGATTGGCAAGCTAGGGAGAACGGCGGGGAGCTGAGAGTGAAAATGATCGAAGAGAAACCAAGGTGAGGTAGGACTTCAGCTCTCTTCTTCTTCGGGTTTTTAGGTTATACGATCCTTAACTTTTACTTTTTAATTGCTTGTTTCAAGATCAATCTTGCTATTGGAATAAGAATTGAATGAGAAATCTAATCAACGATTGATTGTCCATTTAGTTGGAATTAAGGTTTGAGATTTTTCCTTTCTTCCGTAGTTCATTAGTTAAGATACATGATTTATGGATTTAGTTTGCATTTTCTCCATTTTGCCTCTGTCATCCTTTATTTTTGGACTTAGCTGAGTCAAAGGAAAAAAAAAGGAAGAAAAAGAAAACAGAGATGTTGAAGTAGAAGCTTAGGTGGCGGCTCGGAAAGGGGGAACAAAGACGGAGAAGGATTTGGTTCGTTTATTGGGTTTCATGCTTATACAGGTATATATATATATATATCTAAATCAATTAATTTGTTTGGGTTTGAATTTTCATTACATTTTATTGTATTTTATTGTGAATTATTAGTAGGATTTGGAAGTTAATTCTATATAGCATCTAAGATGAAAATAGGATGGCTAAGGAGCTGGTTCATTTAATTTAATATGGGAATGGTAACTTAGGGAAGATCATTTTCTACTAATTTTTAAGGTACATGAATAGATTTAGTAAATTAGTGAATGAGGTCACATCGATCTAGATATGTTGATTCATCAAATTATGAATTTGGACTAGTGATCATAATAGGATAAGAATTTTCCATTTTGTGCTTTTAATTAGGTGAGGCTTGTTGATGACAGAGATAAATGTGGCAGTGAAATTTCTATAGTATTCCTAAAGACGAATTGTTATATTGGATAGAAATAAAAAAGAATAGCATGCAGAACTAGAAGGTAAGTGGGATAAGGTTTGATTTATTTTAGAAATAAATTTAGGATTCATGGACAATTATTAAAATAAAATGATTTGGTTTATCATGTTTTAGACTTTTATTATTGTTGTAGCAATGTAAATGAAATGAAATAACGTGCTAGGAAATAAATTCATTTATATTGAAATTCCATTAGTAACACTTATTACCTTTGAAATTCATTTGTTATCCTTGGATCAAATAAGTTCTACAATTGTGGGAGTAACAAGTTAAAACGGGGTTTGAGAGACCAAGTCCAGTCATCTCAGGGTTCGACTCCGTAATATGCTAATGAGAAAATATGTGAGTATTCTTTTCTATTGTAGAATGATATAAATATATAATACGAAATGATTTATATGATACATTGTCTTAGAAGCTATTGTGCTTATGATTCAAGCATGATTGGTTGGTTCCACTGTGATGTGGTTTGGTATATAAATATATGATTTGATAATCTAATTATGTTATAATGATGTTTTTTTTATTTGTAATATACTGATTGTATTATGTTGGTTGGACTATATGGATGTTTGTTTACGATTCTACTGATTGTATTATATTGAGTGGTTGAATATGAGATCCAACTATCATTGATTAATTGATTTCTCTGCAGTGTGAATGATATGTATTGATTGAGTATAGCCATGGTAACCGCTAGGCCGGCGGAGTAGAAATGGGCTGGAAAAAGAAAAGAAAAGATAAATAAAAGTGGAAAGAGAGATTTAATTTACCGCTGATATCCATCGAGGTAATTTACCTCTAGTTTCCAGTGATATATCAAAATAAGATAATTTAAAACTGCTCTTACTGCCGGAAATGGGCAACCCCCGTGGGTGTGAGGTGTGTAGATGAAGGGCACCAGGAGACTGGGAGGAAGATTTATATTAATTATTTCACAGGATTACGGTATCGTCGGAGAGCGGAGTATCGATACTGTTAGAACCCTGTCACGGGGGAAACGTGACCCCATGGCTATACTAATTATTTGTCAAGTCCGATGCATCGGCTCGTTTGAGGTCCTTGTATGTATTTGCACTTGATATGAATTGTGTTGTCTAGATGGGTGTGTCTTTGTATTATTCATTTGAATTGAAGTAATTTGTTCGTGATTAAGATCTGTACGTGGATGTGTGCTTTGCGTGAGCTGTCTGATATTAGATTCCCATATTTATTGCAAAAACGAGTTGAGGTACGTATGCATATAATTATATCCATGTTATGATATATATTGTAATAAAGTAAATAAAAGGAATACAAGTTATTTATATTGTAAAGGAACTAATTATAAGTATTTCATTTAATGTTAGAATTGAATATTCACTGAGCCCGCAGCTCACCTCCTACGAATTTCTTTTCAGCTAAGTTAGAGAAGGACGGGCAGTTTGGAATTTCTATTTTGTTGGGGGATCGGCGTGAGATCTCTTATAGGTAGATAAAAAGGGTATGTAAGATAGATCTATATATGTTTGTCCATAACGTTATGACTCGAAAATTTTGGTATAGTTTTATAAATATTAATTTTAGAGATTTTCTGAAGTTATACATTTGGATTATATTGGTGGTTTACAAAAGTTTATAACATGTTATATTTTTTTGATTTTTGGGATATCCAAATTTTAGGGGAAACTCTACCGAAATTTCGGGTCGTGACGTTTCCTGCAATTGGTCTACATGAACAGTGACACGTATGATTCTTGTCGATGTTGAAGCTCTTGTATTGGCAGTTTCAGTGTCAAACCCTTGCTCTCACATGGTAGTAGCTCGTGGAGCTACCATCAGTCCTGGCACTCTTGGGGTAGCAACAATAGTCTCTGACGCGTGCACTTGCTTTGAAATATTTTTGTTGACTTGGCCTAACTCATTCATGCTCTCAAGCTTGTTCATCAAGTAAGCAATTTGTGCATCACGCTCCTACATTATCTTCATGAAGCCTTCAAGGGTACGTGCCATGATGGGCATCTGCGATGACTTGTTTGCCACCATCGAAGGCAGCACTCCAATGTTGCCCGAGTTTCCTGCTATAGCCATGAGCTTTCGAGGAGATGGGAGTAGAGTTATTAGTATACTAATAAACTTCTACATATAAGGAGGCATCTCCTCTTGCAGCTTCATGCTCTCCTTGTAAAAAGTGCTGATTTGGCGCACTTTCAATGGGCGCAGGCATATCAATATCATCTTCATGTCCTATCGACGGGTAGAAGATGAACCAACCAGGTCAGCTCCAAAACAAGATTAAATTAATTGCGACGCCACCATGCACCGCCAACGCCCAAGTTTTGCTCCTTGTTAAGACCCCTTGTTGGGTGTTTGGGTTGAGGTCGACAACAACATCACCAAAGTAATCATTGCCCTTCTTTTCAATAAGCACAAGCTTCTTTAGTGCCATTACAGCTTCAAGATATGGGCCTCTGAAAGATAGATGAGAGATAGAGAGATTCCACCAGGCGTGCAAGAAATTTGCACGTAACAAATTTCGCATCTGCAAAACTTAGACAAGAAATTAAGCAACAAATATTCATATATTAATTTGTATGGGTACAATTCCCTAAGCAAAAACATGCAAGAAAAATACAGAACAGGTCCACTGATTCACTTTCAAGTGTTGGAATCTCGATCGAGGGCTTTACAACTTGTTCTCGATCAAGGAATGGCGTGGAATCACCGAGGCCTACGGCCTTGATCCGACGAGTCCGTTCGTGATCCTCAAGCGGGGGCTTGAGCAGCTTGTTCTCGATCAAGATGGGGTCACCAAGGCCCTCGGGTGTGAATCCGATGAATCCGAGTGAAGTTCCTCCGGGTCTTCAGTTCGACAGAGATTTAGGAAAATTCCAGAGAGTCTCGATTTCTGAGCTTCTCCAGACCCTTGTGCCTTTTTCTTATTGTCTCTTTTCTGAAGAAGACCCTCTATTTAGGAGGGGAAAGGATATCAATCCTTGTGCTTGGTTGGTCTACTGTAATCAATCTCAACCATTCATCTAATCAGCAATAAATAATTATCTAAATGTGTTTCTTTAGGTAATATCTATCTAATCCCATAAGCATGTTGGAATCGTGGCGTAGCGGAAGGTTAATTTTTGAAAAATTTTATTCCTAATCCAAACGGTCACTTTGAGGTAATTCGGAATTACAATTCACGATGGTGTGTAGAATTATACCTATAAGGATACTGACTCAGTCCTTGTGTTGTAAACCTTTGGTTGATTCTGTTAGATGCCGCCACCAGGAACTTGAAGCTCCGATCACGAACTTTTTAGGGTCGATCCTTCGACTATACGTACATGTGCACGCCCTCCATGGTATCCACACCAGGCTCCTCATAAGATTGAGAAACTCTTTCTCAATTATTCACTCTGGGAATTATACTATTATTCTCGATACCTTTGTAAGGTCTCGGTTAAAGGAGAGACCTCTCTCACAGCCAAAACCAAAAAAAACACTCCAGCGTACAGGGGATCGCCATCATCTATGCCTCCGCCCGTATGTATTACCTATTTGCAAACCTATTATTTTAATGGAAAAGTTAATGCTTTCAATCAATGAAAAATAAATTGACTTGAAACAGAAACTTTAATACCCATTAGCCGTTTCAATTGTAGCCGGTGTCATTTGGATTTTTTCATGCAAGTGTATATGCTCATTTGTCTGAATCCAATTCAACACTTTTAACCCAGAATATTAATCGAATTTCCTTAAATCCAATTCAATTATTTAATTCCATAATAACCTTAGCATATAAGGTTTGTGACCGTTATGGACATATTTCATGCTAGCACAATTCTACAGTCCGATCCAAAATTTAAACTATTAAATTTTGGTTATGAGAAAAATCTGTATTGTACGTGACCTATTGGGTTCCACACTAAGCCGGCAGTGAGTCCAATAATTATATTCTAATTAATCTCATTAAATACTTTAATAAGGTAATTCGATTAACTCTTAATCGGATAACCCACAAGTCAAGATTGACGTCTAGTAATGCGTCATGACTACCGAATAGTTAGGATTTCAATCCAAATGATTGAACACCCTTCGGTGATTAGTTACCGTATAATTAAATCCTTCAGTTATACAATTTCCCAAATAAGTTAGGGTATTGATAAAATATCAAATCCCAATACTTATTCAGTGAGATTCAGACGGGTATTGTAAGTGGCAGAGTGGCCTTACCTCCAAGATCCACTGAGATTCAACCCTTTGTCACTTCGATTTGTTTAAAAAAGAAAAAAAAAAGAAAAGAAAATAGTTGGCTTGCACTTTGGGTTCTCCACTAAGGAACGATTAGCAAAATGGCTCCCTCTTACTTCCTTACATTGTGAGCTTTGTGGAGTTAATGAGAGTCGAGACCACATTTTCTTCTCATGCAGCTTCACCGGGTCTCTATGGAAGGATATCCTATCCATTCTGAGGATAAATCGAGTGCATGGACAGTGGACTTTTGAATTGGATTGGGCTATCGCCAACAAAGGTAGAAGGAATGTACAAGCTACTCTTTACAAACTACTCTTTACTTCCATATATACCAAATATGGAAGGAGCGAAACCAAAGATTATTCCAGAAGAAGAGCACTCCTCATCATCAACTACTTGCACCAATCTTGGGCCTTGTCAAGTTAAGGATAGCATCACTTCCCGATTTAAAGGCCAAACTAGATAGAAATTCCTTATCTAATTTCTTTTGATTACTTTTACGTAGAATCAGCTAGCAGCTAAGGCACAAGTGTATACATTTTGGAGACATCTATGTACATTTCATGTATGTCAATCATTAATGCAAATTAAAATTATAAAAAAATACTTATTCATATGTTTCCAATTCTCAAGTATTTGACTCAATTATGAAACATTAAAAACTCCTTCCAATTTTTATACTACTCTGGCAAGAGATTTCCCGTGTCAATACTAAGTAGAATTAGGACATTCTCTGCTGCTATAACGAGCAATCGATTCCTTATTGATTACTTACCACCTCCATAAAAGTCTTATTGGGTTTAAAATACCCTACACATGTCTCAGAGAGTCATGCTAAGTATAGACCAAAACCACAATTTAACAATTACAAGGTACTATGATAATCTCAGGTCTAAGGATTACTTACACCTACTATCACTTAAGGTTTAGCCTATTGTCATTTGTTTCAGAATTCATTGGGCCTTCCTCTAGCAGTCAGTTTAGTGAACACATTGCATAATAAGCACCACACTCTTACATTAGTGATTATTCGCAAGTAATTGTGAGACTAGTTACCCTCTACTTCAGAGCATGTAAAGAGTATACTAGTCTTACCGGGTCACTGATCCCCTACTCAATGATACTATGACGAAGAACTTTTTTAAAACTAAAGTTTCTAAGATTTTAGGTCTCACTAGTATGATCTCATCATAACCTTAAAATCAACCTCAATTTATGGGTTTCATCATAGTCAATATAAAATGAGCAGCATATGATGAATAATAAATACATCATTTATAGTTCACGAATAAAGATTGCTCAAATTGCATCACGTGTGATTGGATTTAGGGCACTATTCCCAGCAAAACATCTATTTCCCGGTGATACGTGCCAATGTATTAGCTTGTTAGGGAAACCATGCAATTTAATTTATATGATACGTTAGTACCACATATCACTGTAAATTTTCGCCTACAAATTGTTAAAAGAAAAATCAATTCAACAATTCTGTTAAGATTATAAGGAGTGACAATTAATTGAAATTTTTATCAGATTAATTGCAAGATTATATTTTGAAGACAATGGATAATAAACTAGATGACATGCAAGGATATACTGGGGAAAAAATGGATTGGTGAAACAAAAGCATCGGTATACTTTGATAAATCATTGCTATATTTTGAATATGGCATAAGAATTAATTTTTCGAACATCGCTTCCAATGAAGTTTCCAAGGCTAGTGCATCTCAATAACAGTGCACTTAATCAATTCAACACCAACTTCTATTTTATCGAGTAAAAGATTTTATCAAGGTACAAAAATCATAGAGGCATTCATATTTGTGAGTTTTTTATCCCTCAAGTACACTCAAGTACAACCTCGAATAAAAGATAAATTTGGTGATAGAATTTTCAAAATGTATTTTTGTGATTTGAATGACATCACATATTCAATCAACTGCCATCATTCAGAATCCACCCATTATAATAGAGTCGTATGTTTAACCACTTACCATCATCTCCAATCATATAAACCCTTCAATATTTATATTAAAACATACTACATATATCTTCATATCATTTTACAATAGAAAAGAATACTCACTATCGATTCTCTAAGAAACTTCACTCGACCGATTCTCCCAAGAGCAAGTGTTCAGCATCTTTAGACATTTTCACCTCCTTAATCTTTGAAGAATAAATCATTCAAACTTCACCTCCAGGATATAAACCATTAAAATTAAAATTACACATCATATTAAGGAATATAAGTTCAATTCAATACATTTAAGTCAAAATAGGAAGGCTAAACCCCATATTTCCACATTAACATTTATATTAATATCTAAACTAGATAATGGTAGCTTAGTAAAAATGAACACTTTCTCAATTAGTGTTTGTTTAAGAGCCCAAGATATATTATTTCTCAACTTCTTAGTCCAACAATAATTTTTAGTAGAAAGTCATCCTCATTCGCTTTCTTCCTATATTCGGAGGTTTCTTAAGCTCGAAAGGAATCCATATAAGTCCATAATCACAAATTAAATAGTATTACAATCTACAATATTTATCATTATATTATATATATTTCCCAAGGACCAATTGTTACAGCATGCTTGGAATATTAAGACACATATTATATAAGAAACTAGTTTTTAACAAACTTGAAATCAACTTATTCCAGCAAGTTCTTCAATTCAGATATTTTCTTCATTCAAATTCAAACCCATTAATTTCATAAAGTGAGAAGCAAAAAAGATTGCCATAGCTGATCAGAATCGAAAACATATTATTAGAAATTTGTAGCTTTTCGGGTCACTTCACTTCATCAACGTAAGTCAACTTCTCAACTATGTCATCTAATTTATGGCATTTGAAAAAGCTAAAAGATAACAGGAAAAAAGGAAAAGTAAATACTAGAAAACAAAGGATCGAGGGGAGAAGATGATCATCGAAACAATGACCCCCCTCTGATGGTGTAAGCTTTTCGAACCCTACTTCCCGAGCTCTCTTCTATTTTTCCTTCTTCCTTATTGTGCTCTCTCTCTCTCTCTCATGAAGTTTCAACAAAAAAGATAAGAAGAAAGTACAATAATAGGTAGATATTAACTAAGGCGATGCAAAGGATAAGAAGGAAAACATGTTGGGCTATTAGGCCTATGGGCTAGTGGGCTTTATGGATTATTTGGCTTAGTGGCCTTAAGCTCATAAATAAAAATTAGTGGGTTTACATCGCCATCATAGTTCCTCCTCATTATCAAGCACCAAAGTCCCTTTCTTCTTCTCCGCTCTTGCACTGACGAGTACGAGCATCAGATCGAGCACCACAGGGAGAGCAGATGACTTCTATTCTTCATCTACAGAGCCGATGATTACAGAGGCTAGTTTTGCTTCGATTTGCAATTTGATTTTGCACATTATTCATTTAGGGGTTTGGTAACATCTATTAGGTCATGATTAAATGTATTAGAGCATGATTACATGTTCTATTACTTTGATTTCAAGTTGACACAATAAAAATGTGTCCCGGTACGGTATAAATATGTCTCAGTATTTATCTAGATTTTCAAACACATGAAATAAACTTAAATAGCCTCCACGTCTTCCATTTTAGGGTAGTCAACTCCTCCTTTTTCTAATTTATCTATATATTTTTATTATATTTTATAACCTAAAGAATAGAAGGTACATTGTGAGCCCAGATCGTAGGGTTTAAGCCCATGGCTTAGGACCTCAGCCCATTCCAAATTCATTAGATTGTTTAAGCCCATTAGTAAAAAAAAAAAAAAAGAATTCTGCCCCCACCGACCTGACAATCCCCACGGAACCCCACGTATATATCTCATCCTCTTCCATTTTTTTATTCAAAATCATTCAGCCATTCCCATCCCCAAGCACGACAAAGAGCAGCGAGAGAGAGAGGAGGAGAAGAAGAAACGGAGGCGAACAAGACGGAGACGGAGAGTTGAAGGAGAAATAGGTAAGGAAAAATAGGATGTAAATAATATTTATTTTAAGTATAGTAGATTTTATTACTTGATAATAAATCATAATTAGTATGATTTGGGTATAGAAATATGGATAATATGATATGTGAACGTAATAGGGTTGATCATTGTAGAATAGATTAAACTCTGTAAGTGTGTATATATATATATATACATGTATGTATATATACACACACGTAGAGAGAACATAGAGAGCGAGGAAGAGATTGCGGAGACTGAGATGCGGGTGAGAAAAGAATAGGGAATTGAGATCCAGTTCGAATAAAATAAATTATATTACTCAATGTTATATATATAGTTTAGTAGGATTTAATTAGAATGATGCATCCCTACGAGTTTTAACATGATACGTGAAAGTCATAGGGTCAATAAAACTACAATAAATAATGTCCTAGAATAATATTTAGGATCATTTTCGATATAAATATGTATGATGTATTTTAATTTATTGTGAATAATATCATAGGAACTAAAGAAACCTGAAATAGACCTTTGGGAGAACAAGACCGGTAAACCGACTGAAGGGAGTTGTGAGTACTCTTTTCTGATGTAGAATAATATGTAGTATATTATATATGTACGCAATCATGTCTTATAAAATATATACATATATATGTATAAGTAATTGATTACATTCATAGGTGTGTATACATAAATTGCATGCAAAGTACAAAATATGCATATTGCATGCATGTGTGCGTACATATAAATATATAATCTGACTGCATGCAACTATAACTTGGAATGCAATAAATTATGAACATTATATTAAAAGTTGATACGTAAGAATGATGTTGTATTTAGCTGCTATGAAATGTGTACGTCAGTGCGTGCATTATTATACGTATTATGCATTATTGATTGTGATTGTAAATAGCTATGGTGACCGCTAAGCCGGTGAGTTAGAAATGAGCTAGAAAAAGAAAAGAAAAGAAAAGAAAAGACAAAGAAAAGTAGAAAGAGAGAGATTTAATTTATCGTTGATGTCCATAGAGATAATTTACCTCCGGTATCCAGCGGCATATAAAAATAAGATAATTTAAAACTACTCTTACCGCCGGTAATGAGCGGCCCCCACGGGTGTGAGGTGTGTAGATGAAGGGCACTGGAAGATGGGAGGAAGATTGATATTGATTATTTCACGGGGTCGCGGTATCGTCGGAGAGCGGAGTATAGATACTGCCATAACTCTGTCGCAGAGGGAGTGCGACCCCATGATTATTGTTTGTATTGATTGATTATATGCATTACATAAGTAGTATGAGGAAGCATTTTCATTATTATTCCTGTTGTGATCTTGTAATGTGTGTGATTTGTAAGAAATTGTACTTATAATATTATTCTACTTTAGAAATTTGTACTCACTGAGCCCGCTCATCCGCTGTGATTTTTTTTTCGGCTAAGTTACAGGTGGACGAGCAGCTTGGAATAGCTATTTTGGTTTTCGGGGATCGACGTGAGGCTTCTTGTAGGTACATATTAAGAATAAGATAGAAATATATAAGTTTGATACTATTACGACCTGAACTTTTGGTAGAGACTGTTATGGATTATGTAGGAGGATGAGTTTTGAATTGTGGATGTGGTATTAAATAGATAATATCTTAGTGGATTCTGTAGCAGGTTTATTTTGTATGGAATATTGGTAAAATAAGGAGAAACTTTGCCGAATTTTCAGGTCGTGACATACATCTTATTGAAATATAGGAAGATAGAAGGTACACTATACGCTTTTCCTTTGTCGCCTTCTTTTCTCCTCTTCTTCATGCAACAACCACTTTTTCCTTTCCTCTTTGGTTGAAAAACCCTTGCCTATCTTCTGCTCACTGAGCTCATCCCTCTCCCTTCTCAAGCAGCAGAGAGCAAGAGAGTTAGTGTTGTAGTTGCAGCAGCAAGGCAAGCAACCAAGAAATCTCCACCACCGAGAGAGGAGATGTCCTGACCATCAGTATTGTCGGAGAACGAAGAGGAATCATGCGCTTGTCATAATACGTTATGCCACCTCATTTGTTACATAAAATTATTTTTGGCATGCACAACTGATATCTATAAATCCTTTAAAGTACTGACTAATTCAGTTCGAGTCAAGTTGGATATTAATGAATAAAACTCTTCCAATATAAGTTTTCTCCATTTGTAAGAACTCGAATTCGAGATCTTTACTTAACAAGAACAAGTATCTTGCCACTTGTTGGTTATTTAAAATTATTTTACCATCATTATATGAAAACCTTATCAATATCAAGTATCTCGAGTTGCTGTTGTTTAATACCAATTCAGGCCACGTGTTAGATGACACGTAGACGGCCACTTTGGATTGGGCGATTTTATTACTTATTGAACTAGAGCAAAGGCCAGCACATTGTAGCGGGAGATCTGGGCCTAAATGCAGTCGAAAATGCAGAGTCACTTCTAGCACGCAGGCCAAGGATAAGGGTGGAAAAAAATTAAAACTAAAACTGCTCACTATGGAGGTCGAACCCGAATACAACATATGAAAATTAGAATAGCAATCCAATTAGCTAAGAGCATATTTCGATTCTATGTTTGCAGAAACATTATATATATAGTATAATAAAAGAGGAATACATGTCGTATAATAAAGATGGACACATGTTCACACCAGACAAAACATCCATTGAAACCTTGTTTTACTATTAAGTATATCGATATCATGATACTTTGTCAAACACACGATATTAAATTAAATAAATCCCCATAATGCTATATATAGATTTCGATATATTATACATAAGTCACGATACTATATAAATAAGTCCTCATAGTTGCAAAGATTTTCAAATATATGCCCTTAACTTAAATAGGTCGTGGCAATTGTGTATATTGCTAGATCCTAAACTTGATGCTCAAAATTGTAGAGCCAACACTTCAACTTCAATTAAAATGAGCACCCAAACAATCGACCACTATGTGAGCAATGATGGAGCGAGAGAAGAGCGAGAACGAGCAATGAACAGTGATTGGCAGAAAGAGAGGCAGAGAGCACAGAGGGCAACGAAGAGTAGAGAGAAGAAAGAGGTGGAGTGGGAATGGAGTTAAAACCTACAAGAGAGCAATGGAGTAGAGAAAGAGACAGAGAGACCCACAAGAAAGATATATGTATAGTTGAGATGAAGAGAAAGGAGCCAAGCAGCAACAAGAGAAAGCATAGAGATGATAAGATGGAAATCGGTGGAGCCTAAACCTGCTAATTGAAGAGATGAGAGGGAAGGAGGGAGGGAGAGAGGGCGGAATGAGGGAGGGGGCTGGATGAGAGGGAGAGTAGGTTTTCCAAAAAGTGGACGGGATGAGAGAGGGAAGGAAGGGTAAAGTGAAAAATCAACATAAATAAATGCTACTTTGTTAAATGATTAAAACTTGATGTTTTTTAGCTAAGATAGATAGGAAGTTGTGTCACTTTTGACCATTAATAATTAGTTTTAATCTTCAATTTCTCTTCTACTGATCTCTATTCTTCTTATTTTTCACACTCATGCATTTTTTATTTTTAATTATTTATTTATAATTGACAAAAATAAATGTTATATACATTTACTCATTCACCCTAATATCAACCGACGAAGCTAGAACAGAATGCCTAATGCACATGTAGAAAATTCTAATGGTCTACAACCATTCCACACTCTTTTTATCCAGTTGATTTTATTTATAATTTTATTAAATTATTTTATTTTACACCTTTAAATTTCATCATTTATCTATCCTTGATTAGATATCTAGATCTGTCCTTACCTCTGCGGTTTCGTTCAATGCCTATTTGCACTACCCTAAATCCATCTTGTGCACATACTTCAAAAGCTCACTCTATTTACTTCTCTAATCCGGTTAAGCTGTTGAATACCTCTTGAGTTTGTGCTGGGACCAGAAGTAATTATGGACACACATCCTTGTTTTTTTTCGGTGTATAAATGAGACACATAAACCTGAAAGGAAATAGAAGAAAGAGAAATTTCGAACTCTCTTTCTCCACATCTTTGTATTTTTTTAGTGATATTGGATGCCTGTGTGCCTAATATAAGGATATAAAAAAATGATAGAAAATAAAGAGAAATAAAGGGACACATAACTCCACGGTAAGTAGCCTTTTTTTTTTATGACGAGGGGTATTCGTGATATGGGACCTGACTAGTTCCCACGGGGTAAGTGACCTTTTGATTATGAGTCAAAGTCTTAAATGACTGCTCTAAGAGCACATCCTCACCCGCATCCTTGTTTTTAGGATAAATTACATGTAAAAGCACATAGTTTTCGATTCTTCTTAAAAGAACAAACGTTTCAATTTTAAAATAAGAAAGCAAGACTTTAAAATTTTCCCAAATCAAGCTAAAATCATTAATTTCACCGTTAAATACTGAAATGTCGGACCTCACATGGCATATGTCATCTCATAATTAGCTAAAAACTTTAAACATAAATTTAAAAAATTAAAATAAAAGAAAAATAAAGAGATAAGGGGTTATCGGCCAAGGGGGCTACCGACCTTACCGAGACCACCAGTTCTCTAGACCGATCATCCACTCTCCCTTTCATTTTTTATTTGTTTTTTACTTTTTATTTTTAATGTTTTCAACCAATTATGAGATTATACGTGGCATAACATACTGTGTAGGATAAACCATGAAAACATTTAAAGGTTGTGATAATGGTTTGGCTCTATTTGAAAATAATTTCATCGATTTAGTTCAATTTGAAAATTTTTAGAGGTGTGACGCTTTTTTATCTCAAAAATGAAACATTTGACATTTTTTAAAGAAAACTCATAAATCTCATACTTTTATATAATTTACCCCTTGTTTTCACATATAATTTCTGATGAATAATTAAGTCCATTATTGGAGAGTAAAAAGAAGGTAAGAAATTGAGCCAAAATGGAGAAGGGGAAAAGGATAAACAAGATATAAGAAACGGGAAAAATACTGCTCCCCTGGGCCTCCTTGTCCTTTTTGTTTTGTTCAACTGCTCCATTCGATCGAATCCTGCAAAAACATTCAATAATATTCCGTGGCTCTCATTTCTTCCACCAGGTAAACATCATAGTCCTACAT
>JAOYND010232764.1:0-13572 GCA_025802135.1 Lagerstroemia fauriei
GAAGAGAAGACAACATTATAAAAACAAGAAAAAGAATAGAAAGAACCCTAAGTGCTGAAGCCGAATCTCTCGATCCCGACTTTACAATTTGTTTCCCAAGTTCCTCTTGTAGTTGTTGCCCTTTTTCCTACACTCTCTAAATATCCCTTATTGTTGGGGTTGCACCACTATTTATAGAGCAATTAGACTCCCTCAAATGTTGATTTAATCAGTGTGGGATAAGAGGTTGTGGGTCCCACCATTTTTGCAAGTTGTCTGAATTTTATGATGAAAAAAACCCTCAATGGACTGCGGTCTAAGCCCCTGTTTTGTATTTGGCCTCAGTAAACTGCGGTCTAAGGACCGCGGTCTATTCTCTGTTCTGCGCACAATTTTCTTTCTTTGGCCATAACTTCCTCGTCTCAGGTCCGATTTGTGATCTGTTTGATGCGTTGGAATCATGACTCGACGAGCTTTCCAATGATATCTTATTGGCCATATTTATCCTGCAGAGAGTGTGATAATTTCCCTCTTAAAGTTTCTATATCAGACGTTGTATCCCCGTGCAAGCCATGTCTTCGACTTTCGCATATCTTCATTCCATTACCTGCAGATTAACAACTCCCAGCAGTATCTAACTCATGTAAAATAGAGCATTTGACTCTTCACTAAAAATGATAAGCAATTATAATCTAACTATGTGAAGAATGACCTAAAACTCAGATTTCCAAGTCGGGAATGGTTCATTAAATCATATCAATTGTAATATCAACAAGAGCTCAATATGAGACAACGACGATGGATGGATCTCTTGAAAGACTACAATTACAACATCTTGTATCATCCAGGTAAGGCCAATGTTATTGCTGATGCTTTGAGTAAGAAGTCAGCTTCTTTATCTTCTTAGATGATTAGACAATGGATGCTCTTTGAAGAAGTTAGGGATTAGGATTTAAATTTCTTGAAAAGAATAGTAATGTGATTCTAGCTACAATGAAAATTGAACCATTAAGCAAGCACAACAGAATGATTCTCAATTGTTGGCACTTCAAGATATTAATAATAGGGAGAAGCATCCTGACTTTCATATTCTGGAGGATGGCATATTGAGGTTCAAAGGAAGGCTCTGTGTCCCGAATGATATAGACATCCGAAGATGTATTTTAGAAGAAGCACATCAAACTCCTTATAGTCTCCATCCTGGTAGTATGAAATGTATCACAACCTTCGAGAACATTACTGGTGGAGTGGTATGAAGAAGGATATTGCTGAGGTTGTATCAAAATGCTTGGTTTGTCAGCATATCAAAGCAGAACACCAGAGACCCGAAGGTACTTTACAGTGACTCCCTATCCCACAATGGAAATGGGAAGATGTGACAATGGACTTTGTTCAAGGATTACCGAGAACTGCAAAGGGCCATAATGCAATATGGGTTATTATTGATTGGCTAACGAAGTCTGCTCATTTTCTTCCTATCAGAATAGATTACACTTTGGACAAGCTTGCAAAGATCTATATTGAAGAGATTGTCTGACTACATGGAGTGCCAATCACAATTACAACTGATTGGGATTCTCGCTTTACATCACATTTTTGGAAGGCTTTACAACAAGCATTAGGAACCAAATTGCAATTCAGCTCTGCCTTTCATCCGAAATGGATGGCCAATCGAAGATAACTATTCAGACTCTAGAAGATATGCTCCGAGCTTGTGTTATGGACCTTAGTGGTAGCTGGGATGATCATATATTTCTTGTGAAATTTGCATATATTAACAGCTATCAGAGTAGCATTGAGATGACACCATATGAGTCATTATATGGGAGAAAGTGTAGATCACCAATTTGTTGGGAAGAAGCAGGTGAGCAGAAACTAACAGGTCGGAGTTAGTTCAGATAACCACTGATAAAATCAAGCTTATTTGGGAGAGGCTGCAAACAGCACAGAGTAGACAGAAGAGTTATGCCGACAATCGGAGAGGGCCTCTTGAGTTTAAGGAAGGTGATCATGTTTTCTTGAAGATATCTCCATCAAAGGGTGTCATGAGGTTTGGCAAGAAAGGGAAGTTGAGTCCGCGGTATATTGGGCAGTTCGAAATACATGAGAAAGTCGAGATTGTTACTTATCGGCTAGCTCTACCTCCTAAGTTGGCGAATGTGCATAATGTGTTCCATGTGTCAATGTTGAGAAAGTATGAACCAGATCCATCTCATGTGATTGATTTTGAACCAATACAGCTCAACGAGGATATGTCATACGAAGGACGACCTATTCACACTCTGGATCGGAAGGAACAAGAGCTTAGGTGGAAGGTAATTCTGTTGGTGAAAGTTCTGTGGCAACATAATGGCTTAGGGGAAGCCACCTGGGAACGTGAGGAGGAAATGAAGATTCGATATCCCTATTTGTTTGGTGAATGAGGCACGTTAAATTTCGAGTACGAAATTCTCTTAAGAGGGGTAGAATGTGATAGGCTGCTACTAATATATCTAGATTGGATCTAAATGCTGTATTACTTCTCTTCTAATCTGAATTAGATAAATAAACACTCCTTTTGCATATTCATTGCTTAGATCGAGCAGACACACATCTTAGTATCACATGTTTTGTTTTGAGCTGAACCACAACTTCAAAATCAAATATAATTATATTATTGTGTTGCACTTAGATTCAGCCAAGATCACGTAAAATACCCAAAGGCATATGATCTATTTGGGTTGAGACATGAAGTTGGATATAATATATTGTACTTAAGCCCAAAATGAGGCCCATTCCCAACTCATCTTTGCTATGGAAGAATTTTCAAAATTGATAAGGATAAATATAGGGAAATTGTAGAAAGTATTAGGGAGAAACAATTAGTAAAAAGGTAAAAGGATTAGTGTAAGGGTGTATTGACACTTGTCCTGCCACTCAGCCAAGTAGTCCTCCTCCAAAGAGAAATGTAACCCCTTTAAACACCACCATTGCAGCCATGAATGCATATAGAGAGAGCTGCAGATTGAAGGAGATAGAGGCTTTGAAAGCTTTGCATAGGTAAGTTGGTTTTCCATGTTTTAGGCATCAATATTCATTAGCTTTGATATTGGTTAAGCCATTCTTAGGTTAATTAGATTGAAACCAATGTATTTAAGTTAGTCAAGAGGTTTAGTTGGCTGAAGTAATAGGGAAGTGTTGTTCTTGATTCAAGATTAATGGCTGTTATGAAGATATGTTTGAACATATTTTCAACATCATTAGCTTGGTGTGGTGGAGGTTTTGATGAATGTGATTGAATTAGATAGAGGATCAGTGATACTTCTTAATCTGCCATACTTAAGTTGATGTGATTAGAGTTTAATAATTATAACTAAGTTTAATTAAGCATGATTCGTATGATATTACATGTTTCATTGCTGTGTTAAGGTTTAATGGGTGTAATTAGGTAGCACCAAGCTAGATTAGTAATCCTTGATTACTATATTGAATGGTTTATGAGATTGCTTAGATTGTCCTAAGCTGGATTAGCATGATAATATAAGTTTCATTATTATTAAGAAGTGTAATTAAGCTCTATTAAGCTTGCTTAAGATGATGATCCATTTTGGATGGCTATGTGAATGAGGCATACTGCTAACATTTCTATGATTCCCATAAGAGTGGGATATGTTCAATTGACATGAATATGCCACATGATATGCAACATAAGTGTCTAAGTGACTGAAGCATGCAAGCATATGCATATCCCGCAAAGGGATAAATGATACGAATGTCCCTCAAGAGGGATATCCTGGAAGGAACGAATGACCACTGATCAGTTAGTATATGTTATACGAATGATGATACGAAAGGTTCTCGTAAGGGACACGATGATACGAAATGTTCCTAGAAGGGATGAATGAGCCAATGACCAGCTGGTAACGTTTACGATCGCCCGGAAGGGTCCACTGGCCAGTTGGTAATGTGCATGTATTCATTAGACTATTAGGTCATTAGAAAGTTGTAGAGTACTGCACTCACTCATGATTCCATTGACTCATATGATATTACTTAATGAATTGGGAATACGGTACTTACAAGTATGCTTGCTCTGATGGTACTTGCAAATATGCATGAATATGTTGGGTCATTTGATGTTGCTTCCTTTATGAATTGAGAGGGTAAGTTGAATTGCTTTAATTTGAATTGGTGAATGTTAATGTTTGAACTATGGATTGTTAACTTACTGAGTAATATAAGCTCACCCCTTTATTTTTACATTTCAGAGTAATAGAGTTGGAGTTCGAGGCTAATAACTGTGGATAGACCTCAAAGTGTTTTTGAAGTTGTCCTTTTGGATAGAAGGCATATAGTGGTCAGCATCTCTTGTGATTCTTTTTGGATAGAGTTGCTCCAAGGGTCTCACCATGTAAATAGTTATGTAAGACATGAGTATGGACTTAATTTCAAGTCTTGTATATGTGTAAGTGCAAACAAAGGAGTTGTAATGATTATTAAGTTTCCAATGATGTAGTTTGCTCTGAATGATCAAATGTAAGTTGTCTTAATCAAGTATCAATGAATTGGAAGTAATTCAATGCATTACGATGTTTTAGATGAGCTGCACGTTTCCGCAATGTTATTTGATAGACCATAATTAGTTGAGGCCACGAATTAAGTCAAGGCTGGATTTGGGTCGTGACAATTAAATTATAATATGCTATAAATAAACAATCTAATTATATGGGTTATCCCAGTATTGTACATTTATTTATTTTTATTTTCTTTCTGTGCATTGGATGGGTCAATGTCTATTTTATACTATGTATCGCTGCTCTATTTAGCCTTGATATCTGTTAAAGATTATATGGTGTTATTAATGGCTCTTTTGGTAGCCTGTAATAGTAATTCTATTTATTGGATGATTTTAGATGGAAATTCCAATACATTGTTTGATTGTAAATGATGCCAGTAATATTTTTTTCTGATCTGGACTGAACTCCGACCCATAATGAAATAAGATTACGGATGAAGAAGTGTGGAGTTCTCATTTATGGTTGGTTACTTGTGGTCCGCAATAACTTAAAATAAGTGAAACACCAATATTATCCCTTCAATATTTGAATAATTTTTAAAAAAAGAAACCTAAACATTATTTGTCTATCTAACACACAGATCCCTCTCCCTCTTGCTGCTGCTCTCTCTGCTCCTCTCTCTGCTACTATACTTCAAGTAAGAACATCTTCGAGACTATATGGCCATCGAGAGATTTGCTGGACATTGTGGCTTAACGAGCATTTCGTCAGTCCCTATTTCCACATCTTTCAGACACCAACAATGTGCGGAGGTTGATGAAAAAATTTAAAATAATAACAGGAGAATAGTGGAGATATCGAGAAAGGATAAATGTGACATCCATAGGTCAAACCATAAATTTTATTACACTTCGCAACTTACTGATTACATAGAAGAACAACCTATTTATAGGCGAGAAGAACAGAATAATCTAGGAAAAAATTAAATTGAAAATATTAAAATAATATTAAAAAATATTTGAATATCCTAAATATATCAACCAATGTATCTGGTTGATATGATTTTATTTCTAAATATTTTATTTCTTAAAAGACTAAAATAATATCTCTAATACACTTTCTCAAGATGAACATGGAGTTGTCGGAAAATGTTTATCTTGTAATATTCAATTTCATAGTCTCTTGGTGTAACCAATTGAGTAATTACTTCGTCACTTCATAGAAAAAATAAAAGGGAGGTTTTTTTTAATCCTAGAAGCTCTTCGTTCTCATGTCTTTTCTGCGGAGGCATGATACGTGCTCCATGTACGTAATTGAAAATGCTGACTTCAGTTGATGATAATAACGGACTTGTCCTGATCGGCCTACTCTGATTACATGAAGAAATTTAAAATAATAACTGGAGAATAGTAGAGATATCGAGAAGGGATAAATGTGGCAGGCATAGGCCAAACCATGAATTTTACTATACTAAGTAACTCACTGGTTACATAGTCGAATAACCTATCTAGAGGTGAGAACAACAAAATAATGTAGGAAACTTATAAATTGAAAATATTAAAATAATATTGAAAAGATATTTGAATATCATAAATTTATCAACTGATGGTTATGATTTTATTTCTAAATATTTTATTTCCTAGTAGACTAAAATAATATCTCTAATAGTTCATAGTCCAATAAGTTTATAATTTGATTGGATTTTCTCCTTAACAGATGGATTGTAGCTTTCGATGATGTATGTCTTCTAACTCCCCTTTTTGATTCTTGAATGATCTTTTTTGTCACAGTTTAATGGTTATTGGGTTTTAAACTGTGAGATGATAAATTATCATGTGCCTTTTCTATGTAGCAAAAATGTCCATTTTAATTTGGCACTTGAATTAAAATAAGGTGGGAAAATAGTCTTGATTAACCAGAAATAAGCCTTATCGATGTATTTAGGAAAAATTAATTCACAATGATAGGGAACAATTTCCCGAATAGAGATTGAAAGTTTCATTGACAGAGTCAACTGAAAAAGAATTTGTTTAAGGGTCCATGACCAACTGATTAATCCACAAGAAAACTGTATTTTTGGCTTCCCAGTTGGATACTCGAATCCCACTATAAGTTATTCAATTATATAGAGAATTTGAAATGAAAAGCAGTTTGTTATACAACAGAATTATCTGAATTCAATAAGAAAATAATTACAAGATACACAATGTAACAAGCTACATTCTATAGGTTTGGTTATAGCATGTCTGATTATTCTTCATTGTCTGAGTTCTTTGTATGATGCTATGCTTGCGATTCAGTTGTGAATCATGCCCAAAATTCTTGGAGTGTTCTTCAGTTGACTCAAATTATGCAGCTCCAGTTCCCATCTCTTATCTTAAGTTCTTGATTTTGGATTGATTCTCTCCTATTAGATCATCTTATATAACCTTTATTTTTTTATCTCATTGATAGCTCTCATCGAGATTTGATGACCCTATTTAGTGCTGTGTATTTTCCCTTTTTGAGATTTACATTTGAGATGTATATATCATATAACTTGGTGTCTTGGTTAATATGCCATTCATGAGTATGCATGCCTTGGTACTGATTATTGTTTCCCTACATTGAGCATCTCAAACATAGAAGACATAAGAATATTCTTTGTAGTCTTTATAATTTTTGGCTTGACATTTTTTATACTGAACTGATTATCTTGCTTCTGTTTAACTCTCTTTTTCCTTTTTGTGCGATTCTAATTATTTCTTTATGTTCTTGATTTTTCCCCTATTAGATGCTTGTTGAGTCTTCTAGTTGAAATATCTCTTTTAGGTACCTTTAATGGATGTTATATGATTATATTACGGATGGTTCAAAGTTCATTATCTTAAGATAGTAAGGGAGGGAAGAGAAAGTGGATTCCTACGGAAGATACCACACTCATATCTTGCATGGTGGACATGTACAATGCGGATCATTACAGTGCTGACACTAGATTTAGATCGGGCTACCTTTCAGAACTTGAAAAAATGTTGGAAAAGAAAATGTCCGGCTGTGAAGTAAAAGCAAGGCCACACAATGAGTCTGGATTTAGGACAGCATCGTGTATGATTTAATTTATGGGCCACATACTTGGATGTAACTAGGAATGGTAATTGCTAAGCATGCTGTATGGGATGCCTTTTGAAAGGTACACGTTGTTATTTTATATAAAGGTTTCCCCTAAAGTTAATTATAGTGATTTCAATTTTTTAAAATGGCTCTTCAGAGTTGTAATCTTGGGGAGACAGGCAGTTTCATGTACTGAGTGTTGTTTCTAGGAAGATATTGCTAGATGTTTTGTCTTTAAATTTATGTTATTGAGTTTTATTTATAATTTTTAATTTGTTTCATGCAGAGTCACAAAGATACTGCCTAGTTTAGAGTTCGCAGTTTTTCTTACTCTGAAAGTTGACAATAAATGGGGCAAGGATCGTGCTACAGGAAAGGATGCACAATCAATAAGATCAAGTCAAGTGTTTAGCAATTTTTTTTATATAAAACCTAAAAGGAAAAATAATCCTAAAATGACTTGATTTTATTTGTTGATATCACAATATAGGCGCTGCCATGTGGTGATACTATTACATATAATATTTTCTCATTGTGTTGGGGGAGTATGGCTGTTCGCTTTCCAGCCCGCAAGAGAACGGATCGCAAGTAGTAAACCCGCTGAGTGGGTATCGTTCCCACGAGGACTAAAGCCTACCAAGCACGAACTTAGAACACAATGTACTAAGCCAAACCACACAATAATTAAGAGGTTACAACAAAGAGTAAGAAAAGAAGTAAAAGCGGAAACTTGATAGAAAATACGAGAATGAACTCAACAAGGAAACGATTCTAGGGTTTCGGTTTCACTTAGTTCTATTTCAACCCGTTTGAACTTAACTTATCGAATCAAGTGAAGTGTCCTTTCTTTCCTATCCACGGGTTCTAAAGTCACCTAATCCGACTCTCATCGTAACTAGGGTGTATCCCTAGGATGATTCTAACCCACTCTATCTCTAGATAGTTAGGATTAAGGGACCAAAGGCTGTGTTCGTAACCGTGTTGGGATTCCTAGGGTGATGGCTACCTCTCGGGCCTTCTCACACGTCTCTTCGATTCTTCGAATGACTAATCTACCTCTCGATACGATTATTCCTACACTATGTTTACTTAGGCTACGGGATTCTCACTCTCGTGACTCCTCACCGTTCCTTAAATCGATTTATCAAGTTGGCCAAACATCCATAAACGCATTAAGCATAGTAAACATAAAGGAAATAGAACACTCACATCGATCCGGGATATAGAAGTTCAATACATGGATGAAATAAACACTAAAATCTATTTACTACCCTAGAAAATGAAACTAACCAGACATAGTTGAGTTAAAGTACATGTTCATCGGATTGAAAGATACGAAACGAAAATGAAAGAGAAGGAAATAAAAGAAGATGGAATCTCAAACACCGAAGATGAGCTCGATGCCTTGGCTCCTTCCCCCACGATCCTTGCTCCGACGTACAGGACTTCGCAACTTCACTCCATCGATTCTTCCACTCTTTGGACTAGGACCAGCTGCTTCTCTATTCTATTCTAAGGGTTATGAAATTTTAGTGTGCTTGTTTGTGAAGGTGGAAGGGTCCTTTTATAGGCAAAGAACCCCCATGTCCACTTGTGCCACTTGCTCAAGTTGGCAGCTTTCAAGGCGGCTCCGCAGCCTTTTTTGACATTTGTCAACCATTATCCTCTTCACAAGGGGCCCATGTACCAGCCCACAAAAGCCTAAGTCCAAATTCGAAAGTGGGTGCACCGCGGTGTGCTGGATCCCTAACTGTGGTGTGCTGGACTTCATGGATACTGGACTGGGCTTCTGGGCTGCTGTCTGTGCTGGGAATCCAAGCTATTGCAGTGCAGCTTTGCACCACTGCAGTGTGCTCTGTTTCTGCGCAGTTTTTTTCGCTTGGCCATAACTTCCTCACTTTAGTTTCGAATCATGCATGATTTGATGCATTGGATTCCTGACTCGATGAGCTTCCGTTGATATCATATTTGACATATTTTCTCTTGAGGAAGTCCTGAAAAATTACCAGAAAACTTAGACTATGGACATTAACCCTCTTTAAGAGCATAGATACTTACAATTGAGCCAAACTCAACCAAAAAAATAAGTGGAGTGCATGTTCTAAGTTAAATTTTAAGGTCTAAAAGTGTGTGTAAAGTATAACTTCTATGATAGAAACAATGGCTTGGAGTTCTTGCCTGACATGCTATCATAGGACAAGCTCTAGTAGATTTTATCGTAGAAGTCACTTGGGATCCTGAGTCACTATAGGGCCCCGACATTAGTGATGAGTGGACTATTACGACTGATAGGAATACAATCGATATCAAAGCAGGAGTAAGATGTGCCTTAATCAGCCCAGATGGAAATCAATTGCATTATGCTATTGGTCTTACTTACAACGTCACTAGTGACAAAGATACTTACCTGCCACAATGTGCATAGTAGCTTGGTTGATAGAGATCTTTATCAACAAGGGTTTTGTGTACCTTTAGTGCATTGCCTTCATGAACAGGAAGGCAACTATATACTTTGCGAAACTCATGAAGAAATTTGTTGCAGCCATGAAGTTCTAGGTGTTATGGTGAGGAAGGCAACTATATACTCTGCGAAACTCATGAAGAAATTTGTTGCAGCCATGAAGTTCTAGGTGTTATGGTGGCTAAGGCTATTAGACGGGGTTTTTATTGGCCCGCAATGCATGATGATGCCAAGAGATCGGCTAAAGCTTACAATGCATACCAAAAGCACACCAATATACCTCGACTCCCTCCAACTGATTAAACATCGGCTTGGGTTCCTTGGCCATTCTACCAGTGTGGATTGACTTATTAGACCCTTTCCCGCAAGTCAAGCAACAAAGCACATTCATTATAGTGGTTGTTGAATACTTCATAAAATGGGTGGAGACCGAGCCATTATGCACCATAACTGAACATGAGTCATCTCTCTTGTAAAGAAGAATATCGTGCTCCGATTTGGTATCCCCAAGGTGTTAGTGTTAGATAATAGTACGTAATTTGCGAGGAAAAGATTCTAAGAATTCTGCAAGGAGTTAGAGATTCATCAACTCTTCACACCAATGGCACGTCCACAAGCTAATGGCTAAACTGTGGTCACAAATAGGACCTTGTTGCACTGCTTGAAGGTGTGGATCACTTCTTTAGGAAGTTCTTGGGTTGATGAGCTACCAACTATTCTATGGGCCTATAGGGCTACCCTAAAACTGCTACCGGGGAGACACCCTTTAGCTTGACTTATGGCTTAAAAGCCATTACACCGGTTGAGATAGGAATACATAGTCATCGAATGGAGACTAATGAGGCTATCAATAATGAGGAATCACTCTTTTCATCTCTTGTTTGGTTAGACGTAAAAAGCCTAATTTCATAGCGATGCATGCGAGAAGCAAAACGTGCGGCAGCCAGCTATGGCTGAAACATTTTTATTTATTTGTAAAATTAGTTCATTTGCTTACATGATACAATATGAATGTTATCTATCACTCATGAGGGGTACTTAACGCTCTTGATTTTGAAGGCATTTCAATCGAAGGGTAATGTTCGGGCAGTTTCACCCTGTGAAATTAGTTTTGCAGACCAACGCTTTCAGCTCCCAAGATTCATGCAATAAAGTAACCCAAATTGGGAAGACCCATTCCTTGTCAAGACGATGCATGGGGCAGCTACTCATTCATTGGAGGACTTAGAAGGTTAGCAATGTAAATAAAAACCTTTCTTCACATAATAGAGCCCTTTTCTTCGTGCAAAAGCATCATGCTCAATAGGGTACACACAAATCACCCAACAAGGCTCTCCAAATTGCCTAACAGGGCTCTTCTTTACCTGACAAGGCTCTGTTTCAGCAACAAGGCCTCAATCAACTATACTCTGCTTCACCCGACAGGTTCTCCTTTACATACAAAAGATCATACCCAAAAGCACACACAAATCGCTTAACAAGGCTCTACTTCGCCCATCAAGACCTCTTTCTTCAAACAAAACCATCAAGCCCGATAGGGTCTCCTCACTTTACATGACAAGGCTCAGCTTTACCTAAGTATTTGAAGGCTACTTTTTTCTGCTATTTCTCCTCGAACATTAGTTGTGTTTGAGAAAGAAATTCTGCTCTAGCTTGTAGGTGAAAATTCAAACAGCAATTTCCGGCTATGGCCGTTAAGTTGCCCTACTATTTTTCCATTTCCATACTTTTCAGAGGTTCTTTCAGGAGAAAAGTATAGTTTCCTTCCTGAACCTGGGCAATTTGGCATTTCACACCATTTTTTGAATTATACAAGGAAACCCTCAGTACAACCTTATGAGCTTTAATACATTCGTTTTTTTACTTGTTATTTTAGTTTGATTATGTGAGATTCTTCTTATATTTTTTAAATTTGTATGATGAACTAATTTTATTTTTGAACTTACTTTTTACTTTTTTGTGTTCAACTTGGCTATTACGTTAGTTATGCTAAAAATTTGAATCGATCCTATTTTAACTTTTTATTACTAATTTTATATCATTATATAAACAGGAACCTCGTTGAGGTAGGGTTCGACACATGAACCCATAAACACATGCCTTATCCGGTTCCTGGTTCGGTTTCATTCACAAAATATTTACTAGAAGAATGAGGGTACCATTCAAATTACATTTATTTTCTACCACATTAAATATTATAATATTATATTTTCATGTATTTTTAACAATTTAAAATACTTACCAAATACATTATTTTTAAATCATCACCTATAATTTATGTAAAGTATCAATTTTACATGTAATTTAACATTTTTCATAATTTAACAATACTCGAATCAAACGTCCCAAAAATAAAACTGATAAATAAAGCAGACTGGTGGTTTAGCCAAAATAAAAGTTATTGCAACTTTTTTAAAAGTAGATTATATTTTTTAAAAGCAAATTTTAAAATTTCTTGTGTTATTAAACTTTATTTTTGTTCTATGGTAATGGTTCATTGTATCTCGTGGAAATCTGAAAATGCATTTCTAAAACAAATTCTACGATTTGGCCAAAAAAAAAAACAAATTCTACGATTACGAAATCTAAATTTCCTCTCTCTCTCTCTCTGCTGCATCTGCTTCTCCCATTCAACCTGTTGCTCTTTGAACGGTGGTTGCTGTTCCATTTACCAAAAAGAAGAAAGGGGTGCTGTTGATCCCTGGCCGGGCCTCCACCGCTTCGGGCTCCTCTCCCTCTCTCTCTCTCTCTCTCTCACACACACACACACATTCTCGGCGATCTCTGATCTGCAACGAAACTTCTTCCGCCCTCGGATCCTCTCTGAAGCGAAAGAGGTGACTATTCTCAGCATAGCTTAGGGCGATGACAACCCCCCACCCTTCCAGTGCCCATTGCTTATTTAGGGTTTCTCGCTTGTCGTTTTAGCCGCATTAATTTCCCTACTTGCCGCTCAAATGTGGATATGATACAATCGCACTTATAGGTTCATCCTTCATTACAAAGTTAGTTGAGGTATTTGGTACGTGCTCAAGGTCACGGATCACCAACCGAATTAGTGGTTGGATTTATCGACCACAATGAGAAATTACTGGGAGTAGCGGATGCCTGAACTACCCTAGTTTCTTGTATTGCTGAGGAATAAGTTGCCCTTCTTTCGTTCAAGTTAGAGCACAATAGCAATAAATTGGACAAGTTCTTACCTTAATTGGAATTACTTCTCATCTTAATGATACTTCCGTGTAGTATTTCTATTGGCAAATAACAAATCAACTTCATTTGACCTAGTTCTGATACAACTATTGTTTCTAGTTACAGCGTTTTGATCTCTCTGTTACTTGTCATGGACTCTGGTTATGATGAGGTAGTGGAAATTGATACTTTGGAAAAGCGTTTGTTGGCCCATGATGGTTTGGGTGGAAGCGAAAAGATTGAAGAGGATCAGATTCTATATACAGCTACATTTCAAGAAATGGAAGAAAACTTTGTCAAATATCAAACAGCTCAATGGGTTCTCTACTCATTGCTTCTGATATTAGCTTGGGG
>JAOYND010232963.1:0-13561 GCA_025802135.1 Lagerstroemia fauriei
ATTTTTCTTATCATACTATTTGCAGCACATATATGTCATGAAAATTTACAAATCTATGTACATATAAATAGGGGTGTGAATAAAAACCCACAAAACTAAAAACCCTAAAAAACAACCCAATCCGACCTGAAAAAACCTAGTTTATGAGGCCTGTGAAATTTTTCGGTGATTTTTAAGGTGGGAAAAATCAACGCGAAATTTTCACAATTTTAAAAAAAAAAACTACGGATTCCAACTGTTTATACCCCTGCATATAAGATTGGAAGTGTTCTTTTCTCCCAAAGATATCCGGGGTCTATAATGGTGAAAATCATGCCAGTATAAGGGAAAAGTAAGTCCTGCTATACATGCTGCGGAGATTTATCTAATGAGTACTTGCTTGTAAGATTTTATAGTAACCTGAGTTTGGACCTTTTTCTTAAAGCAGTGATGCCACTGAATGACAGGGCGAATCATACTAGATTCTCAAGTAAGAGAAGAGAGTTATCACGAGGAAAAACAGAAACTAAAATTACCACCGACCTGTTGAGCTATACCAAGAGGAGAAATTTTGCCGTATGTGACTATCCATGTAAAGAATCTGTATGGGTCCTCCGCTTTTGCTCTCAAGGCACCAAAGCCAGCCAATGTTGCCACAAAGAGGAGCAAGAAAATGAACGACTTCATATTTTTCGAAGTTATTCTCGAAATCTGCATCAGTTATATTTCAGCGGTTCAGTGAATTTAACATCGTAAAAGTCGGTCATACATGAAAATCTTTATTTGAGAAAATTATTCCACGTAAGGCTACTTGGGCCAACTTTGCTAATTTGAGTAATAGCAGAGGGCAATATTGTCATTTAATCTTCCCATTCCATGCAAGAATATCTATTCCTCATGGCATGAGGGGAATACTTATTCCCTCACTATTCCGGGTCCAGCCGGAAATAGTATTCCCGATATTATTAAGCATGCGAACCAAACGAAAGAATACCTATTCTGATTACTCCCAACCAAACATAGCCCATAGAAACATAGCCCTAGTGTATGTCACCACGTATCTAGAAAATTAATGAGTCATGACTAATTCAGGTCCGAACCGAGTCGGCCCACTAAGAGAGTAAAACTCTCTCAACATGAATTTTCTTCAATCGAAAGACTTAAATCCGAGACATTACTTAAAAGGAAGAAGTATTTTATCATCTTAACCAACTAATGCTGGCTCTCCATCAATTTTTACATCATAAACCGATCTAATACATATACATCAATGCACATCGAACAATTAACATAAAGAAATCTAAGTACACAATCCCGAGTAATCAGTCAAGCCACTATGTAATATTCAAATTAAACTTCTAATGAGCTAATCGTTTTATGAGGAAAAAGAGTCGTACCTGAAACTGCAATCTCCTCCGACAACGAACGAGAGCGGCGAGTCTCGGAGATGACGAGGAGGAAGGCAAGAGATTGTACAAATAGAAACGCGACTTCAGAGAGCCCTTTAAATAAGAAGATTGGCGCCATTACGTTACATGAAGATCTGTCTGTCGAACCTCATATTATATTAATCCTGCCAGCATGTTCACGAGTATCGACGGCCAAAAAGAAAATACAATCATTGCGGCGTACTTCATGCACACATACGCAGTCTTCCTATCTCGTGCGAAACATCCTCAGCTTGATCATATTAGAATTTAAAATATAACGAAATAAAAGCAAAAATGGTTTAATTTACAAATAATGTCCTAAAGGCAGATCCCCATTCCACTTTGTCGAGTGTTCGTATATCATGTGAAACCGTGTCATAAAATTTAAGGAAAAATTCTATTTTTCTTATATCCATAATGATTGTAAATTGTCCATCCACATGTGTTTGATTATGTAAAATATCTACCACGATTATAAGATATTAATCTCGTATCCAACTGTAAACCTAAACTTGTACATAATAGATACTCAATTCTCTTATATTTCAGGATTTATTTTATTATTTATGCTATATGAAATTCAATTTTCAACACCTGCCCACATGTATCAACTTGTTCATACTTGACACATACCCTTCGACACTCATTTTTAACAATTGATCTCGACCCAGACATTTTTATTCTATACTCGTGTTTTGGGGACAACTAACTGCAAGAGGAGCATTATCTTCCATTCTTGAGTTATCATTTTTATTTGAGTTGGATTTTCTCTTCCGTCCTCAATTCGCCGACTACAAATCAGACATTTTTCTTCCAATTTTGGGTTTAATTCCATGAGCTCCATTTTCTGATTCCACATTCAAGTTCCACAACTAATCACTGTTGGGAATCGGCCGAATGGACGAAGTATTCGAGAATAGAGAAAAGAGAAGCGGACACCAAATATACGTGGTTCGGTACAGCGGGGTGCCCTCCGTACGTCTACGAACAAAGGAGGAGCAGCAGTCTTCACTATCAGCGGCGAACAATAGCAGAGTACAAGAGAACCCGAACCCTAAACTCACGGATACAATGAAGAGCCTTGCTGCTCTTAAAACCCCGAAGAATACAAGTCCATACCGCGGGGGCTTCGCCCCCCGCACCCCCTAAGCAAATCAATATCGGGTTCGGGTTTTACATCGAGTTACACCACAAAAAAATCAAGACATATCTAACAATCATGAGAAGAGCATTTTCCATCCGATCTTTGACTTTTAAATGGCCACGAGCTCCACAGTTGGGTTTAATGAATGGTGAATACACTTGATAACTTGCTCAGGTACTATATAAAAGAAGCGCATGACAAAAGGGAATAGCTTTTTCCACCTTTCATCGTCAATTACACTTGCATATATACGAGTTTGGTAGCCACGAATTAATAAAAATATAAGGAAAATATTGGGATAGAATCACAAAATATACAAAATTGAGACAGTTAGGTAGCAGTATCTGAAAGATTGAGCCGTATCTAAAACTATATGTTAATTGACTAATTTCTTCAATAGGTAGTATATGTTATATGCCAAGTACAACCGAGCTAAAACCCATGAGTTAAATGAGTACAATGCAGCAAACATTGCTCTCAACCTAAAATCAATCATTTTTAACTATTATTCTTGTCAATACGCTTCCTCTATTTCCTTTTTCTCCTATATCCCTTTAGTCCTTAACCCAAAAAACCCTCAATGATGAACTTAATCGATCTAGAAATTAAACATATTGGAAATGTCTCGCATCATACTGAAAACATGGAGGACCTAAAATTCTGGCTAAATGAGTGGGAAACATTAAGGAAAGAGATATATTATATTTTTAAAATTTAAATATTCTGATTTTGTGCAGTCTCATACTATGTTAAATCTGGATATTCTCTTAAAAGTTAACTAGAAAACATCTAATATCTTTTTTGCTATATTGACCTAAATAAGGATTAAATAGTGAGGAATCTTGTGAGTAATATTTCTGATAAACTTTTTGACAACGATAGGGCGTAATAACTTAAAAGATCAGGTTTGGGACTCTTTTCTAAAAAGAGTTGTGATGGGGGCTTATGTACTGGATTGGGAATCTCTATGATATTATAATCACTTGATTTGATCTAATGGATTGTTTGCTATGCTTTATCACAATGTTTTTCACTATTGTCATACTTTAAATTCCAATGTCTTGGTATGTGCTTTATCACAACAAGCTAGTATCAGAGCCAATCTAGAAAATGTTGATGGCAAAGTTGGAGGTGGAGAAGTTTGACAGTTTTGCAAAATGGATCGATTTGTACAAGTTATACCTTTCGTTCGGATGATGGTGCATCAAGATGAAGGTTTTGCTGGTGCAGCACAGTCTTGAGAGAGCAATAGATAAAGTTGCATTAGCCTCGACCCTAATGGATCCTGAAAAGAGATCTATCATGGTGAAAACTTTGAGCATGATACAGGTCAACTTGTCAATAAGGTCTTTTCGAGAAGTGTATGATTAGAATCCAGTCCCAGAGTTGTGGCAGAAGCTAGAGCCGTTGTACATGACGAAAGTTTCTCTCCAACTTACTATACTTGAAGAAATGGTTGTACTAGTTGAGATAAGTTCTTATACACCGATAGGTGGCTACATGGTTATGTTCAATCAAATTGTAATGGATCTCTAGTACATTGATGTAAAGATTGAGGAGGCTCAAATATTAATGTTGGTATGCTCACTGCTGGACCCTATGAAAATTTTATCCACACAATGCTATTCGGTATATTGAGTATCACCCTAAAAGACGTCGATGAGATTCTGAACTCAAAAGTGGGAGCAGAGGAAGGTCCAGAGTGAAATGTCGATGTAAGTTGACTTGCTGGGACTGGGACTGAAACTATCCTAGGATGAAAGACAAGTAGGTCCAGTCAATGAATGTAGGAGAGGAAGCAAAGGAAGAGATCCTGACAACAATGGTATAAGTAAGTAGTGATGCTGAGGATCTCACAATATCGAACTAATTAGGGGTGTTTGGGTCCGAGTACCCTGTATTTTTTTATGATGTTCGAACCCTATCCTATATAAGATCGGTTCCCAACTTTCGGATCCAAACCCTACCCTATTAAATCTTGGAATCGGAACCTACCTAGAACCTGTAAGATACCACAGGTTCCAGGTACCTTATTGGAACCTGTTCATTATTTATTTTTTACCTCTAAAATATGGATTAGTTCAATATTTTTTATGATTATTATTATTTCATATAATTTTTTATCATAGTAAAATATGTGTAATTTTAAGTATATTTGCATCATATTTAACTAATATTTATTACTAATGATACTATATGCATGAAAAATTCATCAAATATGTATTATGTCAAATAAAAGTTTATCGAGTTAGGAATACAAAGGTTTAAACGGTTCGTGAATTGGGGTTCAAACGAGAAAGTTACGAACAAGTTATAAACAATTAAAATTAACTGCATGAAAAAGTTAATATGTTTAGGTTTCAATTCCGGGTATCCTATGTGCTGGAACCGGAACCGAAACTAGAACTGAACGGTTCCTTCATTCGCAACCCGAAACCTATCCCATTTTCATTGAGTTCTACCCATAACCTATTCCTACCGATTCTTGATCTATCCTATACTCATGCAGACCCCTAGAACTAATAACGTTACAATTGGGTTCTTGATTTAGGTAGCGCATTCCATTTATCTCATAATAAAAGTCTATTTATCACTTATCATCCCGCTGTAAATGAGAAAATTTGTATGAAAACATGGAAACATGTGCAGTTGTCAGGATTGGGGATCAGGTAAGAGTGTAAGGAAAATAATTGGAAAATCGAAAACTCGAAAAAACCGACCGAGACCAACCCGGAAAACCGGGTTTTAAGGACCCTACATAAAATTTGGGTGGTCTTTGAGGTCATTAAAAACCAACCTGAGAAAGCCGGGATCCGACTCGAAAAACGTGATGGGCCCTGAAACTGACCAAAATCATAATAAAATAAAATACCATTATAAGAAATTAATCTTATTATTAAATTTTGATCATAAAAAATGACAATTTAATATTTTAGACTTGAATTTTGTCCCATATTTTTACTATTTAACTTATTTTATATAGTAAATATTTATAGTTTTTTTATTTATTAAAAGGAATTTTATCTTATAATTTATGTCTTTAATTTATTATTTTATTGAAATTTGGAACCCGAAAACACCGGACCTGCTAATGGTTGATTTTTCAATTGCTAAATGGTTCTTGGTATTTTTTTTATTTGAAAAAACCAATCCAAAAAATTTGAGCTCTAACCATTTAGGGAAAAAAGCTTACCCGACCCAACCACTTTCACTCCTAGGATCAGGGATCTAACCACTTTCACTCCTAGGATCAGGGATGTAAGAATTAAAATGTTTGTTCAGTACGAGGGAGTTTTGATTGGTGTTAAACATGTCCCTAGATTTAAAAGAAAATTCATTTCTCCTAGAATGGAGTGCTGAGTTGAGTGCTGAAAATCTCAAAGGGAGCACTTGAGCACTCGTAGTCATGAAAGGGCGTTGCAGAGAAGACTCTATGTCTTGCAATAAAGGTCAGGTCTACGATAGCGGTCAAGTGTGTGATTCCCCAAAAACGCTTGGATGATCTCGTGCACAAATGGGTGAAAATGTCCGGGACGTTGTCCACCGCTAGTAAGACCTCGAAATCCCTCATGAATAAGCGTGCGTCCTTTAATAAACCTGTTGTGATTGAGTAGTTCAAGGATATGATCCGAAAGAAGGTGGATGCATCTTGGAGAAAGGTGGAGTTGACGAGACTCCGAGAATTCAACATCTGAAAGTAGGAGTTGGTAAGTCGCGGGGCCTATAGGGAAGCAATAACTTTCATTCATCCGAAAGAATTGACGTTTAATGGGCGGTAGTCTTGATGAATTTTGAAACTCTATCAAAGTTGACTTGTCAATCAGTCATTTAAAAACTTGCAAGGGTGTTGATGAAACCCGATGCCTCGAATAAGTCCAAGAGGCTTGGATTTGAGTGGTGTATATACAAAGAGATGGAGCCTATATTTGGGCTGTGTAGAGCAAGCAACTCTGATATCGATGGTGGTTGGCTCAATGCAAGCGAATGTGGAGATTTGTTAGCAATGTCTCACATCAAGTCGAAACCCATAAGACCTGAAAACCTGGCCAGATGAGTAAAAATCCTTAGTGAAAGAAATATATTCTGATTTTAAACTCGAAATATTCTGATTTAGCGTAATCTCATCCTAAATTAAGTTGAAATATTTTCTTAAAGGATTATTAGGCAATATCTATAATATGCCTATATAAAATTTGAATAGAGTCTTGTAAGAGTGATGAATCTTATAAGTGATTTTTTGATAAATTTTTGATAAATTTCTTGATAATATAAGAACGTGAGAATTCGAGAAATTGGGTTTGGGACTCTTTTCTTAGAGGAGTTGTAACAGAGTCTTGGATACAAGATTAATAATATCTATGACATTATAATCTCATATTTTGATCTAATTGATTGTTTGTTCCGCACCGTGGACGTTTCCCTCAGGACAAAATTTTACTATGTAATATTTGTGTTCCTCTTTCTACTACTTGGTTCTTTCTGTTGGTGTGGCACTCTAAATTGCTACATTTTGATAAGGTCTAAACCCCCAACAAAATATTAGCACGCCAAAGAAAAATAGTTGGTACTTCCATTGCAACTCTTGGGAATTCCCGCAATTTCTAAAGCAAGGATGGGATTAAAGTACTGCTCTATGACTCGGCACTCCCAAGATATAAAAATATGCCCTCCTAATACAAGGACTAAATACAATTGTCTTTTGCAATCCGTCATATATCTCGAGGAAATTCAATAATTATCTTGGTAATCCTCTCTTCATAAAAAGGAAAAGATATGATTCATTTGGATTTTTAATAGAAAAAGTACAATCAAAATTAGCTAGCTGGAAAAGTAATAATCTTTCTTGGTCAGGTATAACAATACTAATAAAATCAGTCCTAAACTCTGTAGCTGTATACCAGATGGCACCTTTCAAAATTCATATCCAAACTTGCCATAAGATTGATAAAATTATCCGAGGTTTTTGGTGGGGAAAATTAAATCATAATGGTAAATATTACACACCAACAGGATGGGATAACATATGTCAGCCAAAAATTTATGGAGGTTTGGGAATTAGAAAGGCTTCGGAGTTCAACAATGCTATTTTATCCAAATCTCTATGGTTCATAAGCACAAATCCAGATAATTTAACAAAAAAAAATTTTATACAGAATATGGAAACGCGCTGTTATGTGATGAACAAACAAGAATAGATAAATGCAAGGTTTGGAGAGATATGATTGGTTGTTAGAAAATACTAACCGAAAATAGTTACAAAATTTTATGAAATAGTTAAAATATTGATGTATGGAAAGACTCTTGGGTAATAGAAAATGTTAATCTTAAAGCAATTCCAGCTAACAATGTCATTTATTCTTTGAATCTGAAAGTTAAAGATTTATTCTATTTTAATGAAAAAAGATGGAATTTACGTTTTTTGAATTTGATCTTTGATCCTGAAACTGTTCAAAATATCCAAAAATTGCATATACCATAGACAACACAATAAAATAACATAGTGTGGACTAAAAATAAAAAAGGGGCTCACTCCGTTAAAAGTTTTTATTTGGAAAAACAGAACCACAGATTTCATGGGGACTTAATATTCATGATAGATTAAAACTCCATATTTGGAGGATATCAACCGGCAGCCTCCCTTGGGTAATTAATGAGGATGCACCATGTCCTCTATGCCACTCGAGATCTGATAATGCTGCTCATCTCTGTAACCATTGTATATTTATTAGAATAGCTTGGAGAAACTTTGGTATATGGAATATATATTTTAATCTAAGCCTAAATTTTAATAAGGCTATTGTGGACTTTATTTTGCATCCACCTAAAAATAGACATAGACAAATAGATAAGGATAATTTTGCTCTCTATGGTTCAATCCTTTACTATAACTTGTGGAAGGAGTGAACAAAAATAATTTATTCTCATCATGATGCTGATCTTGAAAAATTTTTAAACTCTGTTAGGAATTCTTATAAGGAATATGCTCATTCCCTAGCTGCTAAGGAGACCTTATCGATGAAGAAACAGTGGTCCGAAGTCAAATATGTCTCACCACCAAGTCGGTCAGTTTTTTGTCCAACTACTGGCCTATTTCAAATTTATACGGATGCTGCTTTTTCTTCTACCAATGGTGACGGTTGGTTAGCAGGTGTAGCTTTTGTGGGACACTTATGTGTGAAATCATGGGTGCAGAAGAGACCTGTTCTAACTCCTGCTCATGCTAAGCTTTCAGCAATTTTTTTTGCTATAAATATAGCTTATATGGAAGGTTGGTCTAATATATTGGTATTGTCTGATGCCCAGGTGATAATTAATGATATAAATCATCCAAAAACAACCCATGGGAATGCAGGAATATGACTCCTAATCTATTCATTAAACTAAAAAATTTTAATAAATGGGAATTTAAATAGATTAATAGAAATGATAACTCTTTAGCATACAATTTGTGTACTATTGGAAGGATTCGTAATTTTTTGGGCACAATTTTGTATGATGCACTTTATTCAAACTATCCGTCTGTTTAAATATTTTCGACTTTTATCGATAAAAAAAAACTATATCTCGAGGAAATTGCTAAACGGGTGATGTTCACCGAAAATCTTAAAGTTGATGCTATGCTACTTGGCCATCATCCCAATATATCCCGCAGTTGCTTGTTTTATTAGACCAATGGGATGGTCTCTTAACTTTCAAACCGTCAAAATTAATTAAATTATGTATTTCCTTCTGCTAGTTCTGTTTTCTTCAGTGACTCGAGTATGCATATATTTTTTCCATGGCACGGCCTAATACTCAAAAATTTAGTGTGTTTTGAATTTTTTTTTAAGAAGAGCGAAATCATTAAAGTGTAAAACTCAGCCAATACTTTATAATCTTGGTTGACAATACTCGAGTTCAAGATTTTATTTTTGAAACAAAAAAATATAAAACTAACTTGATGTAGGCAAGTGAAAATAAGTCTGATGGAGAAATTCTGAAACGACCATATCTCATCACGTAATATATATCAGATAATATTAATCAGATTGTGATAAACTAGTAAATTGGTATTAATTACTTGAGTAGTTGCCTTAATTTATTACTAATCAGAATAATTTAACTAATTTTTTCATCACATCATTATAAAATAAGATCATATAAGATTTTTTTTTTCATTTGCAGCTGGATGAATTGGTGTGTGGCGGGAAAACAGGAGGATCTGAAGATGCGACAGCGGCGGAGATGAGAGCGGATCTTCATTTAATGCCTCCCTCTCCTTTTTTAATTATTTTTTTCTAATATATAGTTTCACATGAACACAAGCAACCGCGTTCAGTTCCTCGTATACCATGTGCATTTATCACATAAAATACATATTAATAAGCATGAGAAATTCATAGGCAACCATTTCTCACCATGTGATATGAGAAAATATCAATAAAATTATAATAAATGAATAATTTAGTATTAATCACTCGAATAATTATCATAATTATTATTAATAAGAATAATTTAGCTATTACTTTCTCACCGCATCATGTGCTTAAGTGAAGATAAAAATTTTCAATTGAGCATATAATTTTTTGTTTATCCAAAATAGTCTTGTAAGAGGATCCTTGTATTGCACAGAGAGGTTCATCTAACTTCTTCTCTAAGTCCACGTAATTACTATGGAAAATGTGGACAATGGACTAGTGCACGTAAAAGGAAGAGTAAATAGGCAAATTCGTCCATGTGAGATGCGTTGAGTATCAAGTTCGCCCTTTTCTTATTTTGTATATCAATATCGTCCTTCTAATCTTCAGAGGGATGAAATTAATGTTCAGAGGGACCTAACTGATGTTCACCTGACCTAATTGATATTCAAAGGAACGATATTGATGTACAAAATAAGAAAATGACGAACTTGATACTCAACGCATCTCTCAGGGACGAATTTGCCTATTTACTCGTAAAAGGAAATATTTGGAAATGGTTTCCTTTTAAATATTTTTAAAACTTTGCATGTTCTTTTTGAATTGATTACTGTAAAAATAAATTGACTTAAAGTAAGAAAATTTATTCTACTATTCAAATATATAATGAATTGAATAAGTTTTACTTTTACACCTACATTTTTTTTCATTGACTTATCCATATTATATATTAAAGTATTTCTCCTTTCTATTTTTTTTTTACTTTTTTAAATTATCCATTTACGTATAAAATTCATTTATTTGTAATCATTATATTAAAAGATCAAGAGTATCATAATAAAATCCCTATACATAACTACTCACTTTTTGCTCTCACTTTCTCTTTCATCTTTCTCATGCAGTACATATTTTTCCTCATACTTTATTATTTAATTTCATATTTATGAAAAATAATATACTCAAAATATTAATTGCAATTAAAAATTTCTTTAATTATTCATTTGCATGTTCACTTTCTTTGCCAATTTTATTAAATAAAAAAATATGTACGTAATACAGGCGAAGCTCTCGTTTTATTTATTTAAACCTTTAATTTACAACTTTAATTTTTTACCATTTACAAATTTTCTCATTTCTAATTATTTTACTTTTCGCGCTTAATTTTTAGCATTTATTTTTATTATATGATATACAATTTTTAATTTATCCCATTAGGTAGTAAATTTTCATGCCTATCTATAAAAAATTCGAGAAAGTGAGAAGAAAAATAAGATGACAAACGAGAATTTATTTCTAAGAAATAAACAAACAATTAATTGAATTTGAAAGAAAGGAATTAGGTCCACGATTAAATTTTCTTCCGGCTTAGAGAAAATTTTCCAAATCCATAAGAGTTATTTTCAAAATAGAAACTTGCTTACGTATCCGAAAAAATTCTAAAATTTGAAGGCCATACTTGGAATTTTCCTTAGTACTGGAGAAAGTCTTGTACATGATTGATATATTACGTGAAAATGCTTAGTTGATGTCACAAATTAATAAAATTAAGCCATTTCTATTTTTTTATTTTTAGGATTTATAAAAAATATTAAAATGATAAAATTTTATTATTTTGTTATGTCACGTAGACACTATCACACTATATACTGTTACACAGAACAGTCTCTTCTAGTGCCCAGTCTCAACAAAATCATCCATGGTACGTTTCATACATTAGGATGACCTACGGAATATCCATGGGTTTACATCTAGGGAAGAAATTTAAGCAGGTTAATTTCGATCACATGTCGTTTCTATAGATCTGATCCCGGCAGAACCAAGCCCAGAACAATTTATTAAAAGTTCCAATCCCTAAAATAAACTGTCATGGCTATGCTTTATTTAATTAAGTAAAAATGACAGATTATAGAAGTTTCAAGTAACAGCAAATATAAAACGCGGCAGTGGCCGTATAACCTTAATTAGATTTTCCTACCTTTGACCCTGTAAATCCATATTGAAGTCAACTTATAGCTTGCTCTCTCTTTAATTAATTAAAAAAGTCAACCAGCTTTATTATACAAATATAATGCATCCCTAAGTTTACAACCCAAGATTAAATGCACCATCCCTAGGACAGATCTCGTGATCTATATACCACCGCACAACATAACACTTTTAAACACTTAGTTTTTTAAAAGGGATAATTGCCTAGAAAAACACGAACTATCCAAGAATTTCTCAATCTACCACGAACTATTTTTTTTGCCTAGAAAATTACGAACTATTTAAGAATTCTCTAATCTACCATAACGTTAATTTGTCTATTAATTACTAACGTGTACTGTTAATTTTACTGATTGTGCAAACGGAATCTAACGTGGCATCATACGTGACATCCATCTGGTCATAAAAAATTACAAATTACTATCGAATTCTCCATTTTACCGTGAGGATAGACGTGCAAACAGATGTTCAAATCGATGATGGACGTGCAGACATATGTTTCCCTATTTTTATTGTTGGGGGTCCAGAGATTTAGTCTCCTAAAAATAAAAATTTTGGTAGTTCCAATTTCAATATCTAATATTTTGCGGTGAATTTGCATGTGCAATTTAATTCCCCTCGCGTGCATGTATTTCCTGGCCACGTTATTCTTCCCACCTTTTGCCGCGTAATTGTTTATCGTCTGCCGGGAGAACGAAGCCCATTACAAAACTTAAAGGAAAACCAATAAGAAATTAAATTGATTTTACATTAGTCAAGATTTTACAAGGTAAATCGTACATTTGAAATATGCAAAAAATTTGAATTATTTTTAACTTTGTACTAATTTTATATGTATATACAAAACTTTACAATAAATTTGATATTTTCTAAACAATCCAACGTACACTTACGAGAGAAAATAATCTCACATTTCAACCTATATATTAAGAAAATGTTATTATGGTTTAAATTTTCAGGGTAATTTTAATGTTATTGATAACACAATAATAATAATAATAATATTTGAACCACACACTCCTTATTTTCGATCAACAACCTTTATTTGCTCTATTAGGTTCAATGGTGAGCCAACCAGCAAAAAAAAAGCGTTCAATGGTGAGCCTACCGCAGTCCTAAAAACACAGCATCTTAAGAACTTGATTAACTAGTCAATCAGTCCAGTGTTTCCTCCCTAGGGTGGCAATCGCATCAGGTAGTTAATATGTGGATAGTATGTTATACCAAATGATGTCCTCTTCTCTACGAACTAATATTAGTGCATATGAGATATGAGCTTTTCTCTGCAAGTACTATTCTGCTGCATCTGAACTATGTCATTTTCTTTTCTCTGTTATAGATATAGGCATATCATATATAAGTTTCTCGATTGATTATTTTGCCAGATGTGAAATGTGACTCAATGCGGGAGTTCCATATCCTCTTTAGCACAAAAAACGACCATGCTCATTTTGATTCTAATGTTTCGTTGATTCATTCTAGTGAAAGACCTGAGAACAAAGCAGGCAACCCATCATCTAAGGTGGTGTGACTCTGAGCTTCTATTTACACTGCAAGAGAGACTGAGATGAGGTGAAAAAAGAAAAGAGGGAGAAAGTGAGGAAGGATATAAATCAAACTGTTAA
>JAOYND010233166.1:0-13551 GCA_025802135.1 Lagerstroemia fauriei
TTTTAATTTGGTGGGTAATCCATATTAGCATATTTTAACGAAAATAGTAACGGTAGGACCAAAACTGAACCAAGTTGAAAAGGTTGAGGACTGTTTCCAACCCAAAAAAAGGTTTAGGCTAAAGTTGAAAAATGTGGCAAAGGTTGAGGACTAAAATCATCTTTTTCCCAATATTAAAATGGAGGCATAATAGTAATTTTATATAAATATGCAATCATTACATTTTTTCCCCTACAACCTCCACTCTCTCCTCACTCTCCCCGGCCACATCTCTCTCTTTTATTGATTTTTTTTTTATTTTCTTCATCAATAATTCACACACTCAAATTAAACATCATAATTTTACTCATCATAATTCTCTTTTAAAATAATATAGTTTAGAAGTGTAAATAAAATATTTTTACTCAAAAATTTATTTATAATTAATTTATTAAATTGCATGGAATTCTGTTGGGATAACAAATGTCGTGTATAGCATTAGTGGAAGTCTAGTTTATTAAAAGATAGAACTTTTATTTTATTTAGGGGTTTTATATTCCTTTAAGTTTTTTTTAGGAAACTGCTTGAAAATTAGTGACTTAAATCTTAACATAAGCGTGGTAATGAAACAAGTGTTAAATTGAATAAATGTTGTTTGGTAGGGGGTAAAAAGTCACAATTGCTCAAACTTTGGAGTCATATTTACATATGACCCATTGCTTTATATTTTTTAACCTTTTCCCCCCAGTTATTTTATAATATTATTCCCATATTTAATGAAAATATGAAAAAGAAAATTTAAATTCAGGAAAAAGAAAAAGTGAAGGGGGATGGAACATTGGGACATTGTTAATGGCCACAACAGCTCGAATGAGGTCGCTCTCGACTCAAGATCTGATAACGACCTTGTCTAGACAATAGTGAGCAACGATCAATTCCTCGCTGCTCAAAATCACATCCCCTCTCTATGCCTCTAGCAGTCGTCGGTGACCTGGTTATGAGCTATGATTGTCGATGGTCAAGCCTCGAGAGTCCCTCTCCCTGTCCCTAGGGAGAAAATTTTCAGTGGAGCGGCCATATCACATAAGTAATGTTGACATGGTATATCCGTCCAATTAGAATTCGCTATTTATATATTTTTTTCAATTATGGTTCACCATTTATTAGATTTTTTTAAATATTTTTTACAATTTACATATTATTTTCAATTAGGATTCACCATTTATTTAAGTTTTTTTTATATTTTTTACCATTTAATTACCATAAATATATAATTATTGATTATATGTATGTTTCTGATTGAACGAATATATCACGTCGGCATCAGTTGCGTGGTATGACTGCTCCACCGAAAACTTTCTCCACCATAGGTCGTCCCATTTCCTTTCTCCACTCTATCTTTGCCTAACTGTAAGCTAATCGATCTAATTCACGAAATGCAAAAATAGGAGTGCAATAGTAAATATTGAAAAATGAACTAACTAAATATTTCAAAATAAAGATTTTGAATCATTAAGTAGTTTTTAATTATTGAATAAATAAGTGGCAACTTAATTGAAACGAATAAATTAACTAAAAAAACTTTCATCAGACTAGCATAACTCACTTAAATATTGAAAATCACAGTTACAAGTATTGAAACCCAATTAAATAAGTGCATATATCACCGTGAGGATTAGTTGGACGAAAACGGGATACTTTGCGATATCAATTAAATATTGAAGATTAAACAAATACCTTAGATCATATTATCACCATAGTTATATGTTTTTTCAAAAAAAATAAATTTCTACCAGTCTTGTCAATTATATATATATATATATATAACTTAATTTTTAATGACTTTTAGTTAAATATTAAAATTGGGCATAATAGTAATTTCACATCTCTTTCTCTTTTATTGGTATTTTTTTATTTTCTTCATCAATAATTGACACACTCAAATTAAATATCGTAATTTTACTTATCATAATTCTCTTTTAAAATAATACTAGTGCAGCGTCCTGCGTTTCGCTACAAGAGGTAATCAACATTTAATATAGTAAAATAATACTAAATTGAATTATTTTTTAATTATTCTTCCATGAAAATTTATGTTTAAGTAAGGATTGTTTGTATATGAGTATAATAGTTGGATTTTATATGAGAAAAGAATAACAAAGCTAAATATTGGTCAAATAAAAGAAAGAAAAAAGGGATTAGAATTTAATATTTTTATTTATAAATAATTATGTATTTATCATAATTATAGTAATATGTCCAACCAAAGAAAAATTATGAATGATAATATACAAAACCGCCAAATTAATACTATTCTTATTTTATAACATTGGCATGTTTATATACTTGTACTTTTTAAAGTTGCATCATCTTATATAAAAATAATAAAAATATTAAAATTTTAGTTTAAAAGATACTTTATAAATATATAATATTTTCCAGTTTTATACCATCATTAGATCTCTCAAATATAAATTTTTTCAATCATAAAATATTCATCTCGAAAGAGATGGAAGAAATGGGTAAATGATGAGAAGAATGTAAATGAAGAATTTGAAGAATTAGTATTAAAATTTATAGGAAATATTAGAAATAAAAAATTAAGGAAAAATAGAAAAAGAGTATCCATAAAATATTTGAGAGTATGAAATTTATCAGACTTGATAGCTAAATATTAATGAATTTACATTGATCCAATGGATATTAGTAATCAAATATTATACATTAATAAATAGTTTGGAAACCGGAAAAAATATTAAAACCCAAAATTTTGCATATATTAATGTAAGATATAATATATTTTTTGGTTTCCCAACCGGTATCCGAACCCCACTGGGCCGACTAATCCGGTTTCGGAGCGGGTCCCGGGGTTAAGGATTTAAACTCCTCCCAACGGGCTTGCGGGGGATCGAACCTCAGTTCTCCCTTCCAAGTCTAGCCCCTGGCTCCACTAGACCAAGGCACTGTTGGTAATGTAAGATATAATATAAAGTCATCTGATAATTCCTCCTAATATATATTACCAAATAAGGTAAATTTACCATATAATAGTTTGGTAAAATAAATCAGTATTCTAGCACTTTTCTCATATTTCGTCCGATTAATAAATTTTTTATAAGTACCATTTGTCTTGTATTCCGAGAAATTTCTTATTATTTTTCTGGTATCATATGTTATACCCTTGAGTTAATAAATTGGATTGGATCATTTGACACGAAAAGGATTTGCTTCAACACGAAGCAAGTTGGGGAATTATGAGATGGGGGCGGAGCCGACTGAAGGAAAAGGTCATGGCCGTGTTCTTGATTTCGGGAGAGGGATCGAATCGAACAAAGGAATTAATGGTTGGATACAGAAGAGAGAGAGAGGAAGAGAGAATCGACAGACAAGAGCTAAGGTTTTGTTTTATTTAATCATTATTTTCTTCTATTTATTTTTCCGTCATAAAAAAGATTCATAAATCTAATATAATGATAAAAAAATAAAAAGAAATAAAGGACGAGGATCGAATTCAGAACATTTAAGTCGTGAGTTGAAGTTTTTTACTACTACAATGAGACCACATTCTCATTTTTCTTCAATATATTGATTGGCTTGGTATAGGATAAATTTCTTCCCGTCAAATAAAAATACCAATTAAATTATAATAAATAAATAAATAAATACATCAATTAATAGTTATAATTATTATTAATTAGAGTAAATATATTTTTTTATAATTCCTCATCTCATATTATAAAATACAAATGTCTATGATTTTGTCCCGAGGGTTGACTTTGGGAGTATGTTTTACAGACTGGCAAAGCCGCGGGCAGCTAATGATTGAATCGAGTCCCGCTAATTTTATCTGTCACACGCAGTATCTCCGGGAGGTAACGGTCCATCTCATCTTTTCTTTTTCTTTTCTTTTTTTTCTTACTATCTGAACAGCTTGTATGTGGGAGTTCAAAGGGTCCTCGCTAATCCAGTTCTAACCGGGAGGGTTCACTAATGGGTAAAAATATCTTAATGTGAATTATATCAATTCACAATACTCGAACTCAAAATCTTATTTAAGGTGAAGAGACGTCAAACCACCTTGATCAATCCACTTTCATTGGTCCATCTGATCATTTTAGCCCATATTACAAAATCAACCCAATGACTTGTAGGCCTAATAATCGATTTATTTTTAAGGACTATATAATCATTTCATAGTAAAAGAATGGCAGCGACAATGATGATCCGGCCACTCGTTGCGTAATATTCGGATTTCCGCGTTAGACCGCCAACATATCAGATGATTTGATTACCGTTGCCAATACCAACACCGTCAATGTAGCACTACTAAAGACCTAATATAGTCTAAGAAGTCAGTATCTGCCAAAACTCAAGTTTAAGATCTCATTATGATAATATTACTTAAACTATGACTCAAACCTGAAATATCAACCTCACCGAAACATATAGAAGCGAGTTTTACACTGCTAGACCAGTACCCCTCGATGGTGGTCAGACTATATCATGATATCTTGACCATAAGTTACTTTCTTGATCGGAAAGGATTATCGTGCACCTGAGATAAATCGGAATTTTTTTAATTTCAGATTAATAATCATATATTTTAATTTCACACTAATAAGGAACACTGCTATTTCTCAATTTTGTTTTGGGAGACAGGTAATGGATAATTGACAGCTGGGTTTGGTCGTTTGTTAGTTTGTGAACCCGTCATTTTAGGCACTTGATTTGGTCTCGGATTGACATTCTTGTCCTCCATGTTCTCATTCCTGACTAATTATGCCTTGCCACGACTCTTATTACCAAAATAAAAAAATAATTAAAAAAAAGGAAAATCTTTGTGATTTTGATTTCTCCATTTGACATTCCGTGGCAATAGCTGAGCCGCCAGCACGAACCAATAAAATACTAATCGGATTGTATCAAACGAGATGCATATTACTTCGGTATTTATTTTAATTATTATTAATTAGAATAATTTAATTGATTTTTTTTCATCGCGTCAGTATAACGTGGAGCCATCTAAAATTTTTCACATCCCCTACACGGGTCTTCCGGATCTCGCCGGTCGGTTTTTCCCAAAAAGGAAATTCACTAAACAAGGAAACCGAGTGGGAAGGATGTCCCATGAATTAATTGTTAATGATTTAGATAAAGGGATCGATTTACGATCAAGGGTTTCTAAGTTCGAATCGATTCTCATAAAATTGTGATTTCTCGTACTCGTTTATTCCTTTTTTTACTCCTATATCTCGCCTAGACTTATTTTATCTCTTTTGTAAGTCGAAAAAAACATTCTTAATGATAGTGACGAGAAAAATCAATGCGATTATTTTATTGAATAATAAAACTCATTCTTGTTCGGTTCGGTGAGATCGATATTTTATATTTGAGTCCCCTCTAAACAAAATTTTCCAGAAGTGACTTTTGTACTTGAGCCTTGTCGGACACAGGCTTCTCGAACTATTTTAGACTTTTGGTGGTGCTACGTTGAAGGTGCCAGTGTCAATACCGGTTGTTCAATTCGTTGGACACGTTAGTGATTGAACGCGAAAGTTCGAATATTGTGCAGTGGGAGCGGTTGGGTTGTCATTACTGTTGCTATTCTTTTTATTGATAAAAAAAAAGGAAGAGCGGAATAAATCGAAAATTTCTAGATTAAATTGGATGGGAAGCTCATATGCAGGTTCAGATCCTCATCCATGTGATTTGGCATGACTAGCTAGGAAACCAGACAGCGTGGGACGCTGTTTCCTCGAAGAATGCAATCCCGTGTGCGCACCGAAAAATTCTTAGATAGTCCTACCTCACAACGATATGGTGAGAAAGAACCAATTAAATTGCTTTGATTAGTGTTAATTATGGCAAGTGACGAGATAAGATCATCTAAGAATTCCTCGTGTGCACCCGAGCTTCTTAGTTCGATTTCAAATTATTATGCAAATTTTTTGGTGTATCGGTTAGGAGAAGAGGGTACGTACTGATTTGAGAAGTTTAAAAAAACAAATTTTTTTCCGATCTGTGGCACCCATATCGAAAGTCCAATGTACCTCTGACTGATTTAGGTTCGAGATGCATCGATTTACCAGATGGGTGAAATTTTTCGTATCTTAGATTTTTTATTTAGAAAAATCGATCTTATCTATTTTGTGTTCCATCTGATTTCCTCTCTCGGAAGCTGTACTTATTAAGTGTTGGTTTTACGAGTATGCTAAGATTCACTCCCCCATCAAACAATGAACGTGTTATTTAAAACTGTTAGAAGTTCCCAAGAAGAGAAGAGGATTCGACACGTTGAATGTGTTCTCGAGATCGGTGAATGTGTCATTCCACATATCATCAGTATATATCGCATCATTTTAATAAAGTGAATATCATTACTGGAGAGAGAAAGGTAATGCGACATGTTTTAATAATGAGTTAAACAACTATAAACCAAGTTCACAGGCGACGTGGCGAACTCGGCTCGCAACGAGAAAATCTCAAATAATCCTACTTCACAGTGACGTGGTGAAGAAGACACAATAAAATTACTTTAATTAATAATAATTAAGGCAACTACATGAACGCTTAACACCAATTTACTATTTCATCACAATTTGATTAGTATTTCCTCGCTTCACTGGATGAGTGCCACGGTTTAATTAGTATTTCCTCTCATTTGTCACAATTTGACTAACATTAATTTACTCGTTTATCACAATTTTCTCATGTCACAATTTGATTAATACAAATTTGCTCGTCTGTCACGATTTTTCTCTAACAATCTCTCCGGGGTACTTATTTCGCCATTCACAGACCATACGCTTTGGTGTTTTGGGCTGCAAGTGGCCCATACAGATATGGGCCTTCCAAGTAATTATCCACCGAGGCCCAACAGCGCCCAACGACTTTTTCCAATGACGAAGGTATCACACACATAGACCTGACAAACTGTGTCGTACTATATTTAAAAGCATCGTGTCTAAACGTGTACGAGGTTAGAAATCTTGATGGCTTGAACATGACACATTTATTTTTCGTGCTTAAATGGGTTCGTGCCTAAATCGAATTGACCTATTTAATATAGAATGCATACAAATATATAATTATATTTTAATAATATATAATATGACTACTAAAATAATAATATATATAGATAATTAGTATAATAAATAATAAGATTACTTAATTATTGATTGTGTAAGATAACATTTGACAATAATGAAACATGTAACGTATGAAATATTTTACATATCATAAAATTTTTTATATAAATATATTAAATAGGTTTAATATTTATATTAAGATAGTGAAATACATGTAATAAACGTGTTTAAACGTGTTTTATAGGGTTACACAGGTTCAACCCACTTAAACACGTTTATTTATCGTGTCTGGACATGTTCATGTCTAAATGGGTTTGTATCTAAATAGACTCGATCCAAACTTATTTAACTCTGTATCGTGTCGTGTCGGGTTTCCGTATTGTGTTAAAAATTATCAGGCTTACACAGGACACAACTGGCACACTACGAGCCTTGTGGTCCCATAAAAAGTTCTGTAATTTTCCATAAAATTTTGAGCCGGTCATCTGATGGGATGTGAAGCCTTTAGCATCGCATTTACACACCATCCAGCGGTGGATAAGGCCGAAAAGCAGACGACTAATCTGTATCACCGACTACAACGGTCAGCTGTAAAAACATGAACTTTAAATTCAATGAATGATTAAACTATATCGTAAAATATAATTTAATCTAAAAGAGATTAAATTACATCCCAAAATATAGAAATTGGCCTATAAAATATAAATTTCACTTTTGCTACCACCGTCTATCACGTGAATGTACTAGGAGCATCACCATTAATGGTTCTTGGATCTCATCAGCTGTCAAATATGCTTGCCAATGTCATTTTGGACATGATTTGTAGAGACGCTGACAGATGAATTGGACATTACTGATGATTCTCAAAACTCATTTAACGCACCTAATATTCAGTGGGACGACAACATTTACTTAGATGGAAGATGGTGGTAATGCACAAAGCGAAGTTTGTATTTTTATGTAGGACAAAGAATCTAATTGCGACTGTACTTTGACCGAATTCCTACTTTTAGCACGAAATTTTTCACGCGATCTAGGAAGGCATAAACTATGAGACGTTTGTTCCGTTTAGCACGCCGTCTGTTTTTCCGTCAAAACTAACAGAACTGTCCTACGTGACACGTGAATTACACTTTCGTGGCAAACAACAGCTGATATGACAGCGCCACGTCAAAAACGTTTAAGAAAATGTCGAGTTTACCCCATAATATTCTTCATTAATTTAAACGCACGTTAATTACTCGATTTAATCGATTTTAAATTTTAAAATTTATTTATTAACAGAAAAATAGGTTCGAACTGGGTACTCGGAACCTGTGGTATAATACAAGTTCTGAGAAGCTGCATGGATGTTTAGGGAAATAAGAAGGTAAAATTATAAGATTGTCCTTGATAACTTTAAATTAATGAAGAATATTTAAGTGTAAACTCCACATTTTTTAATGTCTTTGACGTGACATGACCATATCAGCCGTCGTTTACCACGAAAGCGCGATCAACGTGCCACAAAGGACAGTCCCGTTAGTTTTGACGGAAAAACAGATGATGTGCTAAACGGAACAAACGTCTCATAGTTTATGTTTTCCTAGACGTTCAAGCGAAAAAGTTCGTGCTAAAAGTGGGAATTCGGTCAAAGTAAATGCGCAATTAGTTTATTAGCTCTTTTATGTATGATTTTTGTGCTCTGTGATATAACTTAAATCATTCTTTGAAAAAAAAACTCATGTTATTTTAGGTATTTATCCCATTTCAATGATTTTTAATTTTCTCCACTTGTGTAACACGAGAAGCATTACGGATTCCCTCCGATTCCTCAATTTCTCAACATTCTATGACTGCTTCAATGACTTGAGCATCGAAAAGCTGAGTTCGGGTCATTAGTGCAGATCGGTATCCTGTGGGCGATGACAGGCTGATTCATCGACATTCCGAGACTGCTGCAGCATCAATTCTGAACTTAGCTGTGCTTTACACATAATTTATAAGTTGTGCTGGTTGAAGATCGAGAGAAAGATCATATCGTTTGATGGAATTGTATTACTCGGGCGCGTTACTGACAAAAAACCTCGGAAGTTTCACGAGTACGATGGCCGGACCGGAGCAGAGGCAGATTAATCAAAGGAACAGCAGCTACACGTACGATGATGAGAAGAGAGGAGACTTGCAGGTAAGAACATTAAGTGGGGAGACTACGTGAACTCACAAAATTTTTCATTGTCCTCTCCTACACTTAAATCACAATGCAAGTTGACGTTTATTTAGTTTCGAATGAACTTTTCTTAATCTCTAGGGGGAAAAAACAAGGGTCAGTTTACGAGGATTTTACCCGATACTCTCGCTTGAAAAATAATTTAGAAAAGATTGACACGTTTTTCATTTTTTTTTATAGAGAAAATGACACTGATAGTCCTATATATTTGTCGATTCTTGCAAGTCAGTCTTAAATGTTTCAAAGTGTTAAATCAAGTCCTATATATTATTCGCGTTATAATATTGAATACTTTCCGTCACCTACTGTTACTTTAAGCTGAAGTATATCAGTGCCACGCCAGCGTTACGTCAACTTAAAGTAATGGTAGGTGACGGAAAGGACTCGATTTTGTAACGCGAACAACATATAGGACTTGAATTAACACTTTGAAACATTTAGGACTCACTTGTAAGAATCGACAAATATAAAGGGATTTCCGGTGTCTGTATCTCTTTTTTATTATATACGACCTGATATTTAATAATAATCGGCTCACTCAGGTTCAAGGAGACTTGGCTTAAAGGGTTAAACTGACATGTTCAATCAAGAATTTAATCCTTCTACAACTTTAAAATTCAACATTTTACTTTAAAACAGATATCGAATCATTTTAATCATTTTATTTTACTCATTTTTGACGTTATCTTTTGATTTCGTGGAAAAAAAAATTAGACAGCATCTTACCTTGCCTTTAAACGGGGAACAACAATAAGGGTATGCTTGATATAAGAGAACGGAAAAGAATAGAATAGAACGGGTTTTACAAGAATAAAATACAATAAAAGATAGAGAAAAGCAGGAATCGTTAGATTTATTTTAATAATACTGTTGAATTTGTAACCCGAAATAATAAAATGACAATTTCGATGGCCACAATAATAATAGAATATTACAAAAATGATTTTTATTTTATTTCTTTAGGCACCGTTTCGTGCAAGAAAGACCTTACAATAAATAAGGAGTATGAAATAAAGAATACAATAATAACTGAATTAATCAACTAAACAAAAACAATTTTTTTTAATGATCGTCGAATCGTCGAGATTTGTGGCGGTCACAGTTTTCTTAAGACTTATTTATTATCCTCTGGTCGTGTCGAGGAAGCGTGGACTTCAGTCTCCCATGATACAACGACTTCTAAGCTTGAGGCTACACAACACCCGAAGCTGGAGGCGAACCGGAACTGAAGCTGGAGACCACCGGAAAAACTATGCTATGCAGAGAAGGGTGAGTGCTCGAGAGCTATGGTGTGCAGAATCCTAAGGACGAATGTCCTATTTATAGTGTAGGAGGAGGGCTGGTGGTTTAATGGCAGAGAACCAGAGAATTGAATTCCTGAACCGGTCGTAAATCACCGAACCGGTCATTTAAAGAGCTAAATTGGACGCTAAAAGGCCTGAACCAGGCATTAAGACCTCGAGTCGGCCTTAATGCACCCTTAATTCAGTGTTAATTGCCCTAAATCGCCCACTCGGGAATCTGAAGAGACGGACCGGTCCGGTTTGATTCGGCCTAGGGAAAAAATTGTAAGAAGTGGCAAAAAGATGATTTGCATCTCATGTGCTAGCGCGTGAGCAGTGAGGAAGTCGTCTATTATAGCTAATTAGATTACTCACCATAAAACCACTCTTAGCTTATAAATTCTTTTAAGTTGCCATCCCTTATCAATGTGGGATTGAATCCCACCATTCCCACATGAGCTCTCATGGGCTTGGGCTCTTGTGGGCCTATTCAATCAAATGCTTTTTCAACTCAACCCAAATTACATAATAAATCCATGGACTTAAAGTCCAATCTAAATTCCTTCAATTTCTCATTCATTTAACTATTTTCCAACAGAATTTTATTGTGTTGTGAGCGGATCGATAGCAGAGTAGGCGACTTGGGTCTTGAGGGGACTGCCGGACTTGCGAGCTTATATCAGTGAGTAGACTACCGGAGACGGATCCGGGTTTACGTCAGAAGTTGCCGTGTGGTCAGACACTAATATATTATATTATTGATAATGGGTCTAAGAGACTGGACCCATTTTCACACAAAAGCCTATGGTATGAGGTGGTGGTACCCAGTTATCTTATAAATCCATTATTATTATCTTATATGACTGATGTGGGATCTAACAAATACGAAAGAATATAATTGTAAGAAATTATAGGAGGGGCATTACATACTTTTCAAGAAAATATTACTTCATTAATTTGAAGAAAAATCTATACTAATGGGATGCACGGAACAATTTAGTACAATCAAGTGAAAAAAAGGGACTTGTAAATCTGAATTACTCAATCAATTTCATTTCATTCATTTCCGTCGTTGCAAACGTAACTTGAATGATAGCCGGATCGATGGAGAGTATTTATATACACATGTATAGAAAAAGCTAGAAACCAATGAAGAATGGCACCTGTCCAGATCAAGACCTTAAGGTTCGAGACCGTGATTTGTATAACGATACCACTACGTGATGATATTAATTAAAGATTTTTTTTTTATTATAAAACCTTTAAAAGACAAGATTTTCCTACGAGGTGCGACGGGGTAGAAAGACGAAGAAGAATATTGAATTCGATGTAGCATGGATAGATCCTAACTTAACACATTGTTAAAACCTAAGCTGATCGGGGCCGGGAAACACGGACCGGTTGATCGGTCGAATCTTCAGTAACATCGGATTAAAATGATGAATGACGGATACATCAAAAGCTCTCCATCACATTTTAAAGATCCGAGGATCCTTGTCGCAGCAACGACATCAAGCCCTAGAGGATCCGAATCTCTGAGTCCCACCAGGACATATACTCTCCACAAGATTCAATCCCTAAACAATGCCAAGATTACCCTGATCTCGATTAAATCAGTTAACGTTCGATTCTGCCGGATCGAGCCTAAACTAAAGCACCGGAAACTTGCAAAGATTCTGCTTCCCTTCGAGGGGGCAAGTCGGTGAAGCCCTCGAATCCGTGCTTCCAATGTACATCTACTTGCAGCCAGTTTTTCATGTTGAATTAGTATGACTGCAGGTTCGATAAATCGACGAAACACCGTGACCGAATTTCAATCTTTATTCAGATCAGACCAGACATTCTGCTGTACACGAACATCGCGTAAATATAACATCGGTGTAAACATACGAACAACACGTTTAGATCATCAATTACACTTCCGAGGAATTCGCCTTTTGATAAAATCATCCTCATCTTCCGGGGTGATACATGAACACCAGTCTGCTTGCTGATGCTTCGATGTACGTATCTCCAACCCGGAAAATCTTTCTTCATCGAAACACCGGAAAGAAATCCTTCGCCATTTTGTCCCTACGCCGAACAATTCTCTGAAATCGTAGCTGTTGTAAGGCTTAACATTTCAGGCTGTCTTCACTTGTCATCGGATTGTTCGGCTTGTGAACAACTCGAAGTCCTGACATGAGAATTTATCAGCTTTGCAGCCTCACGGAACAAACTTTCCTGCAGTGAAACGACATTGAAAGACAAATATCTTTCGTGGATGGGAGTCATCGGACTCTCTCTTCTTTCTTAATGAGTACTCTCTCTTGTCTCCATCAGTCCAACCCCGAATGCTGTCGAGTTTTGTCTTCGGGAAATGCTTTTTGGCTACTCCTACGTTGGCTATCAGATCTCCAAGGAAGCTTAGTCTCGGATGTCCGGATTGGACCGCACGGAGCAAATAGTAGCCGAGGTTGAAGATGAGGTGCCTGAGAGACTTGACAACCTTAACTAGCTGGTTTCACAAAATTCCCTTGTCCTCAACTCGTTTTCTGGACAGCTGCATTTAGACAGACAGCATGTACGGCTTGGTAGCTACCTCTTGTGTTTGGCTTGGTCTGACGACCTTTTCTATACGATCGAATGCGCCTTTCCGAGCTGAAAAAAGGGATGATTTGCGGAACGGTACAGCCTGTTAGCTAGCTCTTACTACATGGATTTTTTTTTTTTGTTAAATAGTTGATATTCATTACTAAATCAGTTAACCCCCATCAAGTTGAGGCAGGGGCTCAGAACATACAAGTCCGGGGTATGCCACCCATATTGTATCTGCATACAAAATATCAGATAGCCCAACATGTGACTTTTCATAGTAGTTGCATTTAAAGATATCTAGACTGTCGCCATTCTGCGCCTGGGTCGCTAATTTCGCCATCCTATCCGCCGCTCCATTGGCTTCTCGGTACACGTGGGTCGCTCGAAACCTGGTGAAGCATTGGCTGAGTTGCCA
>JAOYND010233264.1:0-13551 GCA_025802135.1 Lagerstroemia fauriei
AAGCTCAGCTCGAAGTGCTGCTTCTTTTCTTTGGAGCCATCCCCATTGTCAGATGTGGATGTGTTGGACTTTTTGGTTGTGACAGCGACGAACTTCCATTTGAGCTCCACCCTGTCGAAGGTGTCAAGGATGGTCTCATCCCTGGCGAGGCGGACTAGGACCTGGTATCAAAATAATGGAAAAAAATATAATAAGATACTGGGTTCTATCACTCTCATATTCCAAGTTCTAATCCATTGACTTTTCGATTTTGGATTCATTTCTCTACACACTCTCTTACGTGGTGATATGTTTGCACTTTACATATGCCTTGGATACCCAAACAACTGATATCGAGTCGTGTATTTTCTTCCGTAAGGGACAGACCACGAGACAAATTTTCTCTTTTGTCCTCGGACTATATAACTAACTGTTCATGAGTTGGATATTTTTTTCTATCTCGAGCTAACGTGGTGTGAGCATACATAATAACTAGCTCAAATACCATATCAAATTAATGAAAATGGAATAAGATATTGGGTTCAATCGCTCTTATATGTTAGAATTCAATCCATTGACTGATGTGCACCTGGTTCTTGCCTGAGCACTTGGAGACCTTGAGGCGGTCGGTGTCGGTCCCGATCTTTGAGCTGAGGTAGAGCTCGGCAGCATCGAATATCCCGTTCCGCGTCATGTTAACGCTATACTCCTCGACGACCAGGGTGAGGTGCTGCTGGGTGGGTGGCTTGGACTGGAAGAGGCGGCTCACGGCCAACCAGAGGTAGGATTGGACCGGACGGGGGAGGATGTCGTTGACCATGGTACGGACAAGCATCATGGAAGCGGTGAAAGAGGCGTATGCAGAGAAGAGGGAGGCCGGGGAAGCCATGATCTCTTTAACGCCGGCCGGCAACATGGCTCGTGCTCCGATGGTTCCCAGAAAGAGCTGCCGCTGATGGTATGACTAAGTTGTTGTTGTATGCCGAGGAAATGTGCTTTTTATATATAAGGATTTTATTTGTCCCCTTTCCATCAAACTTTAGATCATTGGGAAGTTCGCGTGAACTATTAAGAAATATGAAGATTAAAAATAAGAGTAAATTGAGAATTTTAGTTTTTAAAGTTGCAGCGAATCAGTAAATTAGTTGTCAAAGTTTAAAAATCAATAATTTGGTCTCACTTTTTAATTTTATCGGATAATTTAGTCCGGATATTATAGCACCGTTTTACAAAGGACGTTATTCGCCCGCCACATGTCAAGTGGTGAACTGCAAATGGTCGAAAAAAAAAATTGAACCGTTTTTTAAGGGCGGTCTATTAAAGTGCAAAATTATCACAGTATGATTTTTTTTTTAATTTAAAAATACTCGAAGTTGGGACCTTTACTTAATGAGATTAAGTGACAAACCATTTAAATTAACTCATAATGTTAAAATAACATATAATTTAAGAAAAAATAAACTAAAAAAATGCTAAAATTCCTGACAATGCCGAGGTTTTGGCATTTTGTTCTGCTTCTTTTTTAAAATTTTAATTTATTAAAATTATTTTATCTAATTATTAATTCATACATGGTACTATGGACCCAAAATGTGTCCCTTAGTGTCCACGTCAACCTCGTAATACGATATTATAATATCTAAACTAAATTGTCCAACAAAATTAAATAGTGAATACTAAATTTTTTATTTTTGTTTGATGACCAAATTACAAGCTTGATATGATTTTGAGGATTAAAATAATCGCATACTCTTAAAATAAGGGGTTATAGTTATACAAACTAACATTGGACGGTACGAAGATTATTTAGTTTTTTTTTTCTTAAATAATACTTTGGAGTCATTTTTTATAATAAACTACAGGTTAATCCATACGACTCACGCTTTTATCATTTAAAAAAATTATTGAAAAATGAATAATAGATTATATAAAGTTATAACCATGGAAACTACTAAAATTAATTTGTACTGAAAGGATACTGGAATTTAAAAGACTGAAAGGAGATAGAAATTGCAGGAGAATCAAGAAAATTGATAAGGGAATCGAATGATTAAGATCATCGTGAAAATTGTTTAATGAATCTTGGGAACGGTCAAGAGAATCGTAAAAAGTTGGAAATATAGATAAATACAATGAAATTTTGGAATGTTAATTATTTTATTATAAATTACTTTTGAGAAGGGTATTTTTGGAATATAAAAATAAGACCAAAATCCTCTCGTATTTGCTTAAAGTAACAGAAGAAGAAGAGATAAATGAGATTGTTCCTTAATTGAATTATCCTACTCAAAATCAAATTAGTCAAGTCCAATTAATCTGGTGGATATTCGGTGGTCGAAACCGTGTGTGTGACAGCGATGACTTTGCCATATGAAAATATTTATATCTTTACGGTTCATCCCATGAAATTGTTGTCTCCATATGATTACCTTATCTTGGCCAAACTCTCCATTAAAGTTAACTGATTAATAATAATAGTGATACAAGCTACTTGGATGTAGAGGTGTAAATGAGATGAGATGAGATGAGATGATTCACAAAGAATTCAAACTCAACTCAATGAAAACTAGAATTTGACTTGCTCATAATGAGCTCGAGCTTGGCTCGGCACGGGCTCACCAATTAAACGAGCCAAGTCGAGCCCAGTAATATTCTACTCGAGAATCTCGCGGGCCTAAGCGAGACTTTTATTTTTTAAAAACTTTAAAAAAATCATCAATTAACTGTCTCACTTCACTCTGATATCTTTTTTCTTCTTCTTTTTCACTCACTTATGAATCTCTAACTCGTAATTTGTTCTCATCCTCTCCTCCTTACCTTCGATAATTGACGAACCCGTCCGGCAAACCTACCCTGCATCCTCCTTCTTGTATTGGCTCGTTTAGGCTCAGCGAGCCTTCATTTATTATAACGAGCCGAGTCCAAGCTTGAAATCTTAGACCCGTTCAAGTTCGAGCCCAGGCCCAAGTTCACAAATTGCTAAATGAGCTAAGCTTAAAAATGGTATAATCGGGCGGTTTCAGGGCCGCAACCTATATGTACATGTGTGAGTGACTTGTAAATGGGAGTAACGAACCAACAATCTTGTAAATTAATCATGAAACATAGATAGATTTTATCTAGTTGAACTAATTCATAAATTCACCTCCCTCACTTCGTAAACTCCTTCCTCTCCAACCTTCTTTCCTTCGGTCTTTGTTAAAATTTTCACCTGGTCCATAAGAGATTGGGCCCATATCCATCCCAAAAGCTCAAGCTGATAGGATGGTGGTATCCGCTCTCTTATAAACCAAGTTTCAAGTCATCAAGTCTCCGATGTGGGATTTATATATCTCAACAACCGCCCTCACGTGACAACATGTTCACACTTGACACGTGCCCTCAAACACGCGTCCTCAATAACTGACCTCAAGCCGAACACTTTTCTTCCGGTCTTGGGTGAGGGGGGACAAACTGCCACGAGGCGGCCTTCTCTACCGTCCTCGGGCTAACAACTGGCCTCAAGCCGGGCATTTTTCTTCCGGTCTCGGGCTTACAAGCCACAAGCTCCACACTCGGGCCTAGCGTGATGTGAGTCCAAGATCAACCCGCTCTGATACCATGTAAAAATTTTCACCCGACCCATAAGAGATTGGGCCCATATCCATCCAAAAAACTCAAGCTGATAGGATGGTGGTACCCGCTCTCTTATAAACCAAATTTCAACTCATCAAGTCTCCGATGTGGGATTTATATATCTCAACAGTCTTTCTCACGAAATCCCAATATTTGCTCTCGCTCTCTCACGAACGTCTCTATTCGGTGTGAACCACTGATATTCAAAAGTCCAATGGACCCTGATTAACCTAGTTCAAGTCGGGAATGTCCACTAGAGAGTAAAACTCTCCCAAGGTAAATTTTCTCTATTCACAAGACTCAAGCCCGAGATCTTGCTTAAGAGGAAGAGACGCCTTACCACCTCAACTAATCTACTTTGGTTCGAACGTCTCTATTATGATTTTCCTTCATAATGCATTTTTTTATTTGCACCACGCAGTATCCCCGGGCCAATTGAAGCGCACCTCGAGACTAATCTGCGATCAGGCCGGGATCCCTGGAAAAATTTCCGTCGACCCTCCCAACCTAAGATTCGATCCTGAAATCACCCATTTGGGGATCTAGTGAGGCAACCACTAGGCCAACCCCAAGTTGGTCATAGCGCATTTTCACATTTATGAAAAACATATATCACTCAGGATATTCATAGATAATGAAAATCACTATATGGTAGCCAAATAAGATCTTTGTAGATTAGGAATATCCCCTTTTATTTAATCAATTTTTACATTTTTTTTAAGAGAAAGAAATCCTAAATCATTATCGGATAGGAGGAGAAGGAATTTTAAAACTTTCATTTTAGCTTCAATTTCTTTAACTGACACATGCATGCCCTAAATCGTTATTGGATAGCCTAAGTGTTGTCTTTATATTAAAATCATATGATATAATATGGACACAATAAATAGTTATTAAACTCGAGACATAAATTAAAAAAAATATTCTAACTAGAAGCACAGATTTTCCAAATTCCTTTTTGTTGGGAATGGTGCCCTAAATCCAATCACATGTGATGTAATTAAAGTAATCTTTACTCGTGAAATATAAATGAGACATTTATTATTCATCATATGCTACTTATTTTATATTGACTATGATGAAACTCATAAATTGAGGTTGATTTTAGGGTTATGGTGAGATCATACTAGTGAGACCTAAAATCTCAAACACCTTAATTTAAAAACGTTCCTAATCATAGGATCACTGACTAGGGGATCAATGACCCGGTAAGACTAATATGCTTGTTACATGCTTTAAAGTAGATGAGAACTGATCTCACAGTTACTTGTGAAGAGTCACTAATGTAAGAGTATATGTGCTCATTATGAAATGAGTTCATAGAACTGATTCGTCAGAGGAAAGCCTAATATATTCTAAAATAAATGTCAATGGGCTAATTCTCAGATGATAGTAGGTGTAAGTAATCCTCAGACCTGAGATTACCATAACACCTTATAATTGTTAAATTGTGGTTTTGGTTAGAGATTCCAAACATAGGTGTGGCCACGGTTCAAGAATCGACCGGTTGCGGTTCTAAGGGGTCGTGGAATTGGTCCTGAACCTCTGTACTGAAAGGAGACTGAAATTTAAAAGACTGAAAGGAGACAAAAATGGTAGGAGAATCAAGAAAATTGATAAAGGAATCGAATGGTTAAGAGAATCGTGAAAATTGTTTAAAGGATCATGGGAACGGTCAAGAGAATCGTAAAAAGTTGAAAATATAGATAAACACATTAAAATTTCGGAATGTCAATTATTTTATTATAAATTACCTTTGAGTATGGTATTTTTGGAACATAAAAATGAGACCAAAATCCTCTCGCACTTGCTTAAAGTACGGAAGAAGAAGAACATATAAATGAGATTGTTCCCTAATTGAATTATCCTACTCAAAATCAAATTAGTCAAGTCCAATTAATCTGGTGCATATTCGGTGGTCGAAACCGTGTGTGTGTAACAGCGATGACTTTGCCATATAAAAATATTTCTATTATGACGGTTCATCCCATGAAATTATTGTCTCGATATGATTACCTTATCTTGGCCAAACTCTCCATTAATGTTAACTAATTAATAATAATAGTGATACAAGCTACTTGAACGTAGGGGTGTAAATGAGATGAGATGAGATGAGATGATTCACAAATAATTCGAACTCAACTCAATGAAAACTTGAATTTGACTCGCTCATAATGAGCTCGAGCTTGGCTCGCCAATTAAACGAGCCAAGTCGAGCCCAATAATATTCTACTCGAGAAACTTGAGAGCCTAAACGAGACTTTTATTTTTTAAAAACTTTAAAAAAATATCAATTAACTGTCTCACTTCACTCGGATATCCTTTTTCTTCTTCTTTTTCACTCACTTATGAATCTCTAATTCGTAATTTGCTCTCATCCTCTCCTCCTTACCTTCGGTAATTGACAAACCCATTCGGCACACCTACCCATTCGGTAATATGGACACAATAAATAGTTATTAAACTCGAGACAAATTAAAAAAATATTCTAACTAGAAGCACAGATTTTCCAAATTCCTTTTTGTTGGGAATGGTGCCCTGAATCCAATCACATGTGATGTAATTGGAGCAATCTTTATTCGTGAAATATAAATGAGACATTTATTATTCATCATATGCTGCTTATTTTATATTGACTATGATGAAACCCATAAATTGAGGTTGATTTTAGGGTTATGATAAGATCATACTAGTGAGACATAAAATCTCAAATACCTTAATTTGAAAACATTCCTAATCACAGGATCACTGATTAAGAGATCGGTGACCCAGTAAGACTAATATACTCGTTACATGCTTTAAAGTAGAAGGTAACTAATCTCACAATTATTTGTAAAGAGTCACTAATGTAAGAGTATAGGTGTTTGTTATGGAATGAGTTCACTGAACTAACTCGTTAGAGGAAAGCCTAATAGATTCTAAAATAAATGTGAATGGGCTAATCCTCAGGTGATAGTAGGTGTAAATAATCCTTAGACCTGAGATTACCATAGCACCTTATAATTGTTAAATTGTGATTTTGGTTTACTCCTTAACACGGCTCTCTGACATGTGCGTAGAGTATTCTGGACCCAGTAAGACTTTTATGGAGGTGACGAGTGATCAATAAGGGATCGGTTACTCTGATGATAGGAGAGAATGTTTTATGTATTCTACTTAGTATTGACTTCGAAAATTTCTGGTCAGAGTAGTATGAAAATTGAAAAGGAGTTTCCAACGTTTCATAATTGAGTCAATTACTTAATGATATAGACAAGACGTCAATACCCGACCCAAGCCCCCACCGGGTGCCAAGACACACGTCGGGTACCAAGACACACGTCGGGTGCCTCCAGACCACAAACATATCAGACAACCCGACCGCGTGCAAGTCGGGTACCAAGGCGCAAGTCCGACCCCTTGACCGCGGAACGCACGTCGGGTATCGGACTTGCCCGGACCAAATCCTCCCCTTGCTAGGCACATGGGGGACATGCTGACATCAGTCTTCCGTACCAATGAGACCTATAAATAAGCCCCTTCGGGGTCAGGTAAAGGAGAATCACTTTTAGCCCTACACACTCTCCTCTATACCACTCTCACTCCATACACTCTCCTACTATTCTGATACCCGTTTCTAACTTAAGCATCGGAGGGCCTTGCCGGGGAACCGCCCCTGGACTTGGCTTCTTGCAGGTTCCTTGTCGGAGTCCACGAGCCTACCGCCCCTCTCCGCCCGACCGAAGATCGTCCGACCCGATAGGTTGTCCAAGGTACCTATCACTTAAGAATTGGAAACATATGAATAAGTATTGGGGTTTGACATTTTTTCCATATCCTAACTTATTTGGGACATTATATAATCGAAGAATTTAATTATACGGTAACTAATCACCGAAGGGTGTTCGATCCTTTAAATTGAAATCCTCACTATCCGGGTAGTCATGACACGTTGCTAGACGTCAATCTTGACTTGTGGGTCTATCCGATTAAGAGATAATCAAATTATCTTATTAAAATATTTAATAAGATTTTGGACCCACTGCTAACTTAGTGTGGAATCTAATGGGTCACACACAATACAAGTTTTTCTCGTAACCAAAATTTAATTGATTTAAATTTTGGATTGGGTGGTTAAAATTTTTGCTAGCATGAATTAGCCTATAACGGTCACACACCTTATTAGATAAGGTTATTGCGGAATTAAATAATTGAATTGGATTTAAAGAAATCCGAATAATATTCTCAGTTAAAAATACCGAATTGGATTCTGTCAAATGAGCTTGTAGACATTCATGAAAAATCAAAATGTCACTGGCTATAATTGAAATTAAAGTTTCTGTTTCAACATTGATTGACAAGCTTTTAACTTTTCAATTAAAACAATAATTAATACATATGGGCATAGGAATATATGATGGACATACTCTCTGTACGAGGTGGCTGCTTTTTGGTTTTCTCGGAAGAGTTTTTGAAAAAGAAAAACTTTCTTTCAACCGAGAGTATTACACAAAGCCAAGAAAAAGATAGAAGTTTGAGTGTGATCGTTCGAGAAAGAGTTTCTTGATTTTCTACGAGGAGACCCGGCTTGGATATTATGGAGGGCGTGCACGTGTGCGTCTAGTCGAAAGGATCGACTCCAGGAGGTTCGTGATCGGAGATACCGATTCGTGGAGGCAGTGTCAAACAGCGTCAACCCGAAGAATACAACACAGGAATCGAGTCAGAGTTCTTGTAGGTATAATTCTAAACACCCTCGTTTAATTATAATTCCGAATTACCTCGAAGTGACCGCTAGGATTGGGAATGAAATTTTTAAAAAATTTAGTTTCCACTGCGCCACGATTCCCAACACAGTAAGCCCCCAGATGGGTGATCTCAGGATCGATCCCTAGGTAAGGAGGGTCGACAGGAAATTTTTCAGGAATTGCGCTTCGGCTCGTTAAGGAATATTGCATGGTGCAAAGAAAAAAAACATATTAGATCAAGACGCATGAAAAATAAAATGGCAGATAAGCTTGAGTCTATTTCTCCTTTAAATCATGCAACGTGACATTTTTTTAATCATTCTATATTTTATTTTTTGTGTCATTTGAAGATATTATTATGTTTTTCACATTGAATAGTACAGATGTTTGGCTTGACATATGACCAACTATGCTATACGTTCAATAATTGACACATAAATTCACATTATTCTTATTCTTAGCTTGACACTCATTTTACGGTTGTAATTTTATACTCATTTTAAGGATAAATTACATAAAACAAAAGTATGAGGTTTGCTCATTTCTAAAAAAAATAAATGTTTTAAATTTAAAAATAAAATTATGTTTCATTTTATTCCCAAATCTAACCAAACCTTTCAAATTTTGAAAATAAAATCTTATGGATTCTTCTTAATCCCAATTTAAGCCACACATTTCATATTTGAAAAATTAAAATTATGCTATTCTATTTTACCGTTGATTTAGACCAACTCGTTTAACCCGAAGTTAAATGCTTAGGTGGCTAATTCTTTATAATATTTTTCAAAAACACAAAATAAAAGTGTGCTACAAACTTTCTTCAAATTTAAACCAATTTCTTATATATAAAGTTCCTCTTGATATTTTCTTCTAGCTAATATTATAAGAAAAGATTGAGTAAAATATATTGTGCAAGCAAGTAACTCTATTTTGATATATTATTATACCTTGCTAATAAATAAAATAATATACATTTTATTTTACAAATTTAAAAAGTTTGGTTTTATTTTGAAATAAAATAAAAATATATGATTTGCTTTTAAAAAGTTAAAATGTTTGGCTTAATTTAGAAATAAAATGAAATTACATGAATATTTAAAAATTCAAATGTTTGACTTTTTTTGAGAAAATGAATAAATAATATGCTTTTTTGTAATTTACCCCTCATTTTAATTGTTTTTTTTCAAGATACTTGAAGAATATTATCACTGTGCCTATTTTGTTATTCACTGCAATCCATTTGTATGCAGTATACCGAATAGCTTTCTAGGATACTACCAATCATGTTAGGTAAATTTCATTCAATTTACTTGTAATAATAATTTTATAATTTAAATTTGTTAAAGAAGATGCTCACCGTGCAAAGTACGGGCTATTTGCTAGTGATATTATATAGAAAGGCAAGACAGGGTCGAGGCGGGCGGGTCACAAGAGATGCTTGGAGCAACTCTGATCGTGCACTGGCCAGGTCGGACCCATGCAGGTTGGCCTCGCAAGCCAAGGAGAAATCGCCATTCTTAGAGACGATCCAAAACTTAGCCATTCTCAAAAACTTGTACCAGCCAGTCTTACACTTATTTGTTCGAATCCTAATAATGAGCCAATACAATTAGAATATCATGCGCACCAAGAATCCGAGTTGTAGAGCCACGAAACAATAACAAGGATTCAATAAAATAATGCCAGTAATAGGAGAAATTTTTTAGTGAAACAGTCATACCACGTAAACGATGCTGGCATGATATATCTGTCCAATGAAAACTTGATATATAATCAATAATTATACAGTTATACTTATTTAATCCTAAAAAATCTTAAGTGAAACTACAAGAGAGCAAAGACGGAAGTGAACAATAGGAGAAGCTCAGGTGTGATTAGGGTTCATTCCCTTTATGTCTTTCTCAACATTTAATTGACCATCTTTTACTGTTTCTAGGGAAAAAATTGGCCGATTTTTTATCCAGTTCAGATGGGTTTACTCAAAATCGGGTTGAACTGGACAGCTTGATGAGATCAACCGGATGCTGAACACCAGACCGGGCTTATGGCCGGTTCTCGATCGAACAGGTTCAACAGGCCAGCCCAGTCCGGCTTTTAAAATTATTAGTAAAAATGAATTTTCTCCATTCGCAAATAAATTTAAAATGTGGTTTACATTCAATTATTGAGATAATATGTTATGCTATGCCGCGATCTAATTCTTGATAGTCAGCCACCAATTCTTTAATTTTCAAATTTCTTCCTCAAGCTTCTGCTTTTTGCACATTTGGCCACTTATTCCATCTTCAACACCCTCCGATTTTCCATTTGGGTCCTCCATTTTCCTCTTCTTCATCAGCTTCACAAGCCCGTCCAGCGCGACACTAGGATCCTCGCTCTTCATGAATTCCTCTGCAACCTCGGCCGGGGTCACCTTGGTCTCTGCTATTAGACCCTCGATCACTGTGTATATGTGGCTGTGCTGGAGGCCCTCGTCGGTGTCCGAGATCCCGAGGTAGTTCGAGGCGAGCAGCCTGAAGCCGTGGAATGTGCAGTAGGACATGTGGATGTGCATGTCCATCCGGCCTGGCCGGAGTAAAGCAGAATCGAGCTTCTCTATGTGATTTGTTGTGAATACTATTATCCTCTCATCTCCGCAACTAGACCACAAGCCATCTATGAAGTTCAAAAGTCCTGACAGTGTCAACTGCAAAGAAGTAAATATAACAAAATAGAAGAATAATTAGTTCTATCCAACTTCAATACCACATACGGGCCTTTTTTAATCATTTTTTTTATCACTGATATTGTAACTTTTCATGTTTGTTTTCCTTTGCATAACTTATTTTTAATTCATTTTCATTAAATTACAAGTTAGAATATTTTATCTTTTTATTAGATTTCTTTCTTTTTTACAATTTTTCCTAAAAAATTAAAATTAAAAATTTAAAAATATCTAAATTAAAGGAAATTTTGTCATTCTGAATTTTTTATTTTAAAATTAAATACTGTATAATTTTTCATTATTAAAATTTTTATTTTTATTAGATTTTCATTTTATTTTTTGGAATATTTAATCTTTCATAGGTTCACTTATTATTTTCTATTTTTCTTTTTAAACTTTAGATAATACTATTCTTTCTCCATTTTTATCACTCTCGATAATTTAAAATACGCCTATTCTCGGATTTAATATCTCATGCACTCTTCTAAATTTTTTTAGCTCGTTGGGGATTGACTTTGACCGGGAATAATTATTCCCGTGGTACAAAACCTTTAATGGATGTAATATTTTGGTACAAAAACTAAAAAAAAGTAATATTTGACCATAAAATCTTTTAAAAATTTAATATTTTAGTGTATTCTGTCACTTTTTCACTAACGCCATTATCATTTGACTAGCGGAGAGAACTCGACCGGTCTCCTCTCTTTTTTCTAAATTTTTAATGTTCTTAATCTTCTATATACTTTAAACTTTTCTTAGATTTTCTATAATTTTTTTCCTAATTTTTTAAAATTTTAATATATTTTTCCATTTTTATAAAAATTATTTAAAATTTTCATTTTTTTCTATATTTTTAAATAATTTCTAAAATTTTTATTTATATTTTAAGTTTTTTATATTTTTGTTTAAAAATATTACATAAAAATACTATGTCAGCATTGATGCACATATAGCGTTCATGTCATATGGCAACTTAGCACCAAATTAACGGTGTTAGTAGTTCCATCATTATTTCTATTATTAGAAGCCTTTTAGAAAATTAATATTGTCATATGCAATAAAAAATTATTATATCAATATAAAACTTTTAAAAAAATTAATATGCAGCCGATATAATTTACCGAGTATTTATTAAAGAATGTCCTTCATGCCCATTACATAAATGTATGTTGAGAAAGTAAAGAGAAGAGAACTTTATCTTGTCACATCAACTACGTACACTATCACTTATTCTTTATCAGAGAACTATATAATATATATATATATATATATATTGCATAGGTATGCGTGGAAAGGTTTAATTTGCACATCGTTAACATCATGTGAGTACATCTAATTTCTTAGCTAAAATGAGGATTTTATAGATGAGCATTTTATGATTAAATTAATTAAATATTAATTAATTTAATTTTAATCAAATAATGGACAAAGTGTGCATGAATTAAACATAGGGTTTTTGAAACCACAATGTTCCGGAATATATTTAAAAGTGTTATATTTTTAAAAAATTCTGTAGTGAAATATTACATTTTTTATTTTTGTACTAGAATGTTACATCAAGTAAAGGTTTTACATCACGGGGGCAATTATTCCGACTTTGACCACAACCTGCCTTTCTCATATTCAACATTAAAATACTACAGATCGAAGAACTTCAGTGGAGTCAATAGGCACTGGCTTATTAAAGTCGAAGAGGCATATTTTGTTTTCAGCCGATGATAAAAGGAAGATTCCTATAAAAAAAAGATTTACAATGTTTTCTAGTTTTTTTCAAAATATTTTTTAAATTTTTACGGAGGTGGCTTATGATAAATCGTCTTAGATCATGTATTTGTGGGTTGCACTGAAGGGCCGTTAATTTAATGTCGGCAAACAGAAGAAAACTGCTAACCATGTCAATAGTCAAATGACATGACATTTTTAATAAAATGAGAATAGTTTCAATTTTATGTTAAAAAGTAAAATTTCAAAAAGTTGAGTTTTTTTATAAACATATATTCCGACGTAATTTACCTATTAACTTAATAATATGATTTTCTCACCTAAAACTTAGACTTAGAATTTTTTTAGTTATCTTTTTCTTTGAAATATTAATAATTTCTTCCACAAAAAAAGCACCAAAACCCACTGTCTTCTTCATAAAACAAAACTGCAGTCATTCCATAACAAAGTTGTCCTGTTAGTGTAGTTGTAGTGAGCACATTATGTGGCATTATGTCACAAAATATGGAAGAGTTCTCGTTATTAAATAGAACTAGTTCAGAGAAACGTAGCTTCGCTCTTGTGTTCCGGAAACTTTTAAGATCCAGTTATTAAAATACTAAATAACCTAATCCAATGACTCGCAATTAAACATTCAAAATAAAGAAACGAATCAAACAATTGGATGTAGAATTTCTCCTTAAAACAGGCAGTTCCTTTTTCCTTGTAAAAAAACCATCAATAACTAAGCAGTTGCTTCTTTACCAACAATTTGTCAATGGTCTTTTTACTGACCTGAGGTCTGGGAGCCATGTTATTGGTCCC
>JAOYND010233362.1:0-13542 GCA_025802135.1 Lagerstroemia fauriei
CAGAATCAAATGAATGGCGTACAGCCAGCAGAGCAGCAAGTCGGCAAATGCAACTGCTGACACAATCTCTAAAAGGGCAACAGAGACTAGCAAAACACAATGTTCCAAAAGCTTCAACCAACGTTCAAACCACCGAGGAGAAAAAACTGCTTACTGGATTACTCCACATTCTAAGGGAAAGAAAGAACCCTAGTGAAACCCTTCCTAATGCACGTCATTTTTCCGATTAAGGTAATTTCAGGACTCAACAGCAAACACAAGTGGCAGCTTGGCTTCAAAGACAAAGGGAGATTCAGAAGGGAGCAACAACGAACACAGATACACGAGGCAAACAACCAGGGTAACGTTTGGAAGCGAAGAAATTCTAACAATTGATCAGTTTGCTTGTAGATGCTATCATGAGAACGTGAGAAAGAGCGGAGGAAACGCTCCAAGAGGAACTCACCGGCCGGAAGAGGATCGATGCCAGGAAGAAGAAGAGTAGAGAGGAACGGAGCAGACTCCGAGTGAGCTCAGGAGGAGGAGTCGGAGGCTCGGAGCAATTTGAAAATGAGTGTGCCCAGGTATTATGTTTTGTTTTCTGAGATTAAAACATCACTCCACCCATCGCATGGGGACGAACGGGCTGGCACTGCTCCTTTCCGTACAGTGCGCTGGGGCGCCCTTGTTCCGGTCGGGTCGCATCTTTGGATTCGGGCCGGTCTAGTTTTCCGGTTTGGATTTTGGGAGTGCAGGGAAAGCGACCGTAAGCAGGTGTGAAAACAATCTGAGTCGGGTAGTTTTTTACGCAAATTATCGGGATCCGACTTCTTCGGGTCAGTTTTATCAAGAACAAGAAACCTATTGAGAATAATTTAGAGTAATAAAAAACCAATCACTCACAGTTTTGTTTTTTCGGATTTTTTAGGCATAAATTAAATGTCAAAATAAAAATAAAATTCATTATAATAGATAATAATTATCAATTATTGATATTTTTATATATATTAATATGCCAATCAGCATAAATAATCCAAAATTTAGTTAAAAGAATAGGGGAGAATTATAATGACCCTGCCTCCTTTAATTCCTTCTATCAATGTACTAGTATTTATTTATACAAGATGAGATGAAAATTTATTAAAGTCACACCTCTTTTTATTTAGGGAAAATAAGAAAATTGCTACAACTATGGGAAATATGGTCCCATAAAATGAAGGAAAAGATTTGGGTTTAAACAAGTTATACAGGGCTAAAATAAATGAATCCAAATTTGAGCCCATATGCAAGCTCATAAAGCTCATGTGGAGAAGAGGAAGAATTCTATTCCACACGGAAGGGGGAGGGGAAGTTAGAACTGTTATATAAGAAAATAGTATTATTATATGGAGTAAACATCTTGGTAAAGTTATACGACGTCTGGCTACCTAGGGGTGTTGTTGAAAGCAAATTTAGTTGTACTCGCATGCACGCAAGCGGCGGGTGCGCCAAATGTTCGTTCCAACCGTGGGTCCTCGTGTAAGGCTGAATCTTCAATTTTGCACCGGGTGACAGATAGACTTTTTGTGGTTACAGCAGTCAGCATTTAAAGTCAAGACTTTGACTATGGCAATCAGCATTTAAGCTGAACATTAAAGGGTAATTAAGGGCATATTAAATCTGCCACTTAATGGGTAGGATTAATTTCCTTTGACAGTCGGTTTGTGCCATTTATTGGCTGGTTCAAAATTTAATTTCACCAGTTCAAGCATTAAATTCCCGGTTCAATGTCATTTATTCATACAGCTCCTACAAACATCATAAATAGAGCCATAAGCTGAGGTTTTAGACACACAGCAACTCACAGAACTGCACAACATTCGCTCATCATTCTTTCTCTTTCTGTTCTGCATCCTTTTCGTGGTGGTTTGCCAGTATTTGTTCAGTTCGCCAAAGAGTCGAAGCTCGGTGCTACTTCAACTCAAGCCGTCGTTGTTTCCTAAGAGACTAATGTCCAAGCTTCCTTAGCACAAAAGAGAGGATGACAAATTAGTCTTAACGACACTATGATCTCCACAGGCCTCTACATTCAGTAACTTTTACAATTATGTAGTTTGATTTTATACTATTACTTTCGTAAGTCGTATCGCGACTGTGAGTTATGAAGTTCTGTAGTGTTACGAAATTCTCGAATGGGGTCTCCTGGGAGGTTGCCTTCAGTCTTCTATTGCTTGTCCTCATATCCGTTGTTACTGCCCCTATTTTCGGCCTCCAACTTGTATTTTTCAATTCCTCAACTGCTCCCGCCTGGAGTGTGGTCTTTATGGGTTGGAGATAGGCTTATGGGCTCTTAACCTGTGGCGTATGGCTATTTTGGCTCTGGGCTTTGGGCCGGTGGCCCATAGCCTTACACTTGCCCCTCAACCCCTTTGGCGCCAATGGGCGATGAATGGGGGTAATAATTGCTATGTCTCAGTCTGCAGATGCCACCTCAATGCTTCTTCCCCAGGACACGACCCTTCATCTTCTCATTTTGGCTTTGGCGCGAAACTGCTGCTTCCCCAGGCATCATCAGGCGTTAAATGTCGCGGGCCGTCGCTCCCCTTAGGTTCCATAAATACAGCGACTACACCCCCATCTTCTGCCATCAGTGCATTTTGATTCTCGTGCTTGGGTTACTTGCACAGGGTAGTGGTGTCGTCTCTTCTTCAGTTTTCGAGCACTCGTATTGTGTTCCTCGAGTCACCGTCATGGCTGTGAAAAAATCTAAGGGTCCTGCGGGTAAGCCTCCTATGCCTCCATCATACCTGGGTAACAGATTGAGTCGTGTAAAATTTCTCCAATCTCTGGAATTGGCCGAATTGGGAGGTGAATTTTTCCCTAGGCTTTCGTCGTCAGCCGAATCCCCCTTTGCCCCCCTTGCCGGAGAAATCGTAGCTTTCCCTGATCAGTTGGTTGCGGGGTTGAGATGGTCATTGCCAGCTGAGGTGATAGATCTTTGCGAAGTTCTGGGGATAGCCCCGACGCAACTTTCTTTGAACTTGTGGTGTGCCTGGTTTGCTTTATTGATCTGGTGTAAGGAGAAGAGGTTGGCATTATCGCCTAGGGTTTTTCAGTATTTCTATAGGCTAATCTCGGAAGATGAGGCTGGGTTCCGATACTTTACTCCTCGTTCCCCTATGCTTCGGGGTGTCTTAGTGAAGGGGAAGATGGCTTCGAACTCTGAATGGAAAAAGGCATTCTTCTTTATGCGTGACACCAGGCCATCGTCCTGGAACTTATCGTCCAAGAAGGACGAGGATCCGAAGGACTCGCTATCAGACCTTGAGAAGGAGAAAATTGCAGCCCTTGAGAGAATGCTGAAGAGGGCCAAGCTTTTACGTTTCGAGGAAATTGTGTCAAATGATAACTTGAAGAAGCATGGACTGATGTCTTCTGGTTTAAGGGCTACTGCATCTTCAGTGTATTTCTGACCTTTGTGTATTTCGTTTCAGATTCCAGTATCGCAACCGCGAGCAGTGCCTTGATGTGTAGGAACTTGCAGGCAAAACTGGAGAAAGCTCAGCGCGAGTAGAGGATCTCGGAGGGTGCTTCGAGCGAGAAGGTTGGTACGTCGCCCCCGCTGGGCGATCCAAGGGGTGATGCTATGGAATCATCCGAGCTCCTGCCGGGAAAGAAGAAGTAGACGACGTCTCTTCCAACATCTTCGGGATCTTCGTTGAGGAGATCTCGAATGTTACAATCGCAGGTACAGTTCCAACCGGCCCTTGATCCTGTGGAGATGGTACTTTCGGACAGTGAAGGGATGCACATAAGCTTTTCGGAGGCTCTTTGTAGGAAGAAAGGAGGTAGTAAAAAGGGGAAAGAGACTTTGGGTTTTGCTGGCCAGGTAGAAAGTTCCAAGATAGGGCCTGAGAAGGTGGATGAGGCTTTGGATATCACGGCGAGTGCGGCCAAGTTTGTGGCGTAGGGCTTCACTGATCTTGCTGTAGTAGGGAAGCTTATGGAGCTGGTGGCAACCCTATCGGGGAGACGTTTTGATGGAGGATTGCACCAGGTGCATGCCGACGCGTGCCTCCAAAATCATGCTTCGGTAAGGATCGAGGAGCTCTAATGACTTGGGTAATTAAATGTTTGGTGGTTTGTTTGCTTATTGTCTTCGTCGTTTTCCATTTCAGGAGTTTTTGCTATTTTGTGAAATAATTAAGGCATGTGGCTCCGAGGGCAAGGAGGTTGCAGCATTGAAAGCCTAACTGCTGGAGGCTACTAAGAGAGAAGATTCTTGGTGACAGAGATGGGGGTCGTGTGCCAAAGAAGGCAGGGTCTTAGGCTTGTAGCTGAAAGGATGGAAGTTAAGGACTTGAAGGTCCGTCTGGAAGCTGCAAAGGGTGAATTGGAGAAAGTAAGGGCTGAAGCTGAGAGTCAATTGAATGAGGCATTTGCCTAGGTTGCAAGGAACCTTCGCAAGAAGGAGCAAGAAGTTGAGGCTGCTCTTTCAGGAGCGAAGGCGAAAGCTGTGGCTGACTTCAAGTCCTCGGCAGAGTTCCAACAACATCTTGCCACTCAAAGTCAAGAGGCAATGATCGCCATGCTCCTCAAGGTTTGAACTAAGGTTCTGAAGTTGTCACATAGTTTCCCTATGGAGTAGCTTGAATGTCTAGAGCTGCTACGACTCTGGGATGCTGTGGAGTCAGCGATGACTCCTGCCGATGCTTCGGTCCTTCCTCCTCATGGTGATTAAACCAAAATTAGAGGAGGTGTAAATGCTCTATATATAGTGGTGTACCCCCCACAAGTAAATACCCACGAGAGGAGAAAAAAAAGGGTGAATAGAGTATCGTTCCCGCGAGGATTCCTCTACCAATCACTAAAATTAACACAACTAAGTCCAAGCGAAGTCAATCGAATAAGTTGAGTAAATGCAAGTGATTAAAAGATAGAAAATAAGCAAACAGAAATCAATCGATTAAAAAGCTCCTAAGGTTCACAACTTCCCCGATTCTAGTCTTAAGCAAAGATCCTTCTTTCACACAATTAATTCTGTCATGTTATTAACCTAGGGTTCTAGGTTTTCCCCACTACCATCGTACGCACCTCTCGACGTCATACGAATGTACCTAAGCGGAATACATTAATCCACTCTATCTCTAGGCGATTAATGTTGAAATGTCAATTAATCCAACCCTAATCGGCTATCTAGGGTGCTCACCATCTCTCGATGCGCCTGCATGAATAACCTCATCTCTCGGCATAAGTTAACCTAGATTATGCAATTTCTAGCGTGACTTCGATTCCCCCTCTCGAGGCTCCTCTCTATCTCAAGTTCGATCTCATGGGTGGCCAATCCAAAAGAAAGCATCAAGTACAAAATTTGTATAAATAACACCCAGGAGGTGTACCTCGACAGAATCATACATATGAGAGAAAAAGACTTTACTTAAAACATCGAAAAGGTTCCATCGGTCCCCCTAGGAATCTAGGGGTTTAGTTCAACATAATAGAATAAAATACAAGAGTTAAAAGAGAGAGCATATTATGAAAACAAGAAAAAAAAGGGATAGAAGAAACTCTAGATAAGGGTGAAGTCGAATCTCCTGATCCCGACTTTACGATTTGTAGCACGGCCTTTCTTTCTTGTTCTACAATTGTTGCCCTTTTTTTCCTCTCTTGTGTGTATTTACTTGCGGGGGGTACACTACTATATATAGAGCATTTACACCTCCTCTAATCTTGGTTTAATCAGTGTAGGATAGGAGTTTGTGGGTCCCACCATTCTGCTTAGTCTTCTCGCTAAATCCTCTTAGTAGACCGTGATCTCTCTGTTCTACGCGCAGTTTCCTTTCTTCGGCCAGAACTTCCTCGTTTCTGCTCCGATTTGTGATCCGTTTGATGCGTTGGAATCCTGACTCGATAAGATTTCCATTGATATGTTATTTGTCATATTTCTCATAACGAGAATATGACAAATTTAAAGTTGCAGCATCAAGCAGAGAATCATCAAACAAGTTTTTTTCTTCATCTTTTCGCATATCTCCTTTCCATTCCCTGCACATCAAACAACTCCCAGCAATATCTTTTCTTTGGCCTATAATTCTTAAACACATCATTTGACTCCCCACATGAAATGATATGCAATGAATCGCAAAATGCATAAAAAGTGGTCTCAAACACGAATATCTAAGTCGGGAATGGGTACATAACTTATACAAATCACTGTATCAACATCTGTATATATGAATAACCCGCGGGATGCGTCTCTATATCGGGAGGGTTACCGCCGTCGAGGGGTTCGCTAGGTGGGGATGCGTCGCTTGTAAGGATATGCGGGATGTCGCCACCAAGCTTACGAATATTAAACACTCAAGAACCGAGGCATATCATTGTGGAAATGCCTGTGGGGATACGTCTCAACATAGTGAGGGATGCCGCCGTCAGGCTAGGGTCAGATCTCCGCGGAGTGTCGATGTAAGCATGCTTCCGATGGAGAGAATCATATTAGACACCATCCCATAAGCCTTAACACGGTAGGTAGCATAGATGGAACAACATAAGTTAGCAGCGACAAACAAGAGTGTAGAACAATGACTGAGCACATACGCTTACAGTAGGAAAACTAGAAAAGTGAACAGACACTAATAGTAGAACTTCTTGAGGACGTTGTCATTGAAGGTCCTCGGCAACACTTTGCCATTCAAATCTTGTAAAACGTAGGCATGGGAATGGGGTGTAGTGATGATCTTGTACGACCCATCCCACCTTGGCGCTAGCTTGTGATGGTGGGCTTGGTCCTTGAACTGATGGCGTCGCAAGACGTAGTCCTCAACGGCGAAATGCTTGTTTTTTACTCGCCCGTTATAGAAGCGAGCGGCGGACAACTTAGCGTTGGTCATGGTGCACTAAGCTTGCAAGCATCGCTCTTCGAGGAGGTCCAGTTCGGATGACCTTGCTGTGTCATTGTTTGCGGGGTCGATGCTACTGAGAATGGTTGGGAGACCAATTTCTGTTGGCAGTACCGCCTCTGTCCCATAAACCAGGGAGTAAGGGATCTCGCCAGTGGCCTCTCGAGGCGTGGTACGGAAGGACCACAACACATTAGGCAACTCATTCAGCCAACTGCCACCAAAAGCAGCGATGCGGGTTCGCAGACCATGGAGCAAGACCTTGTTAGATGCTTCGACCTGGCCGTTGTTTGTGGATGAGTGACAGAAGTGAAGCGGTGGTCGACATGCAAGGCATCGCAAAATTCTTTGAAAGCTTTCCCTATAAATTGGGTACCATTGTTAGTAATGATTACCTGAGGGATACCGAAGCGGTAAACGAGGGAGTGCTCAGCCAACTTTCGGGCGGCACGATCAGTAATAGTTGCCATCGCTTCTGCTTCGACCCATTTTGAGAAGTAGTTGATAGCAACGAAGATGAATTTCTTCTGAGCCACGGTGACGGGGAAATGACCTAGAATGTCGATCCCCCATTGGGAGAAAGGCCAGGGAGTATTCACTGCAATGAGAGAGCTGATTGGGCAATGCTGGTTTGTGGCGAATTCCTGGCATGGACGGCATTTGCAGACCAAGTCGATTGCATCCTGATGGATAGTGGGCCAATTGTATCCTTGACGAATTACCTTCTTGGCCAAAGTCTTTGCTCCTTGGTGTGCACCAGCAATTCCTTCATGTATTTTCCTTAGGACATAGGAGGTCTCGGCGTCATCGACGTAGTGGAGAAGGGGGTGAAGACCCCCCGACGGTACAGTGTTCCGTCTAGTACAGTATACTGTACAGAGCAGCTGATAATTTGCCAAGTGGCTATGGGATCTTCAGGTAATGTACCATAAACCAGGTATTGCAAGATTGGCATCATCCGTGTGATCTGGCCTTTGTTGAGCACCAAGACGGGGATGGGGATATGCCTCTGAGACCCGCCGCTACTCTAGGTAGTGCACTCCGTGCACTGTTGGTGCAGTAGTGCGCTTGCTGAGCATGTCAGCATATCGATTTTCGCTTCAGGGTACTTGCTGGATGTTAGCTTGGAGGTTGCGGAGAAGTTCCTTTACCCTGTCAACATAGAGCTTCAAGCGCTCCTCGTTGATGGCGTACTCACCAGTAACCTGTTTGATAACAAGCTGTGAATCGCAGTATATATCAATACATTTGGCTCCAGTGCCTTTGGCGATGAGGAGGCCTGTGATTAGTGCTTCGTATTCAGCCTGGTTATTTGTGGTTGAGAATGAGAATACGAGACTGTAGGTGATTGGATCTCCTCCTGGAGGCAGGATGACACAACCGGCGCCAGCTGTGCCATGCGCTAAAGAACCGTCTGTCCAAAGTTGCCAGTGAAGGGGTGCATCATCAGTGTCGAGGGGACCCATTTTCGGAGGCACTGTGTTCTCGATGATGAAGTCGGCGAGGGCTTGTGCCTTTATTACCTTTCGTGGCTGGCATCGGATGTCGAACTCGCTGAGTTCGATAGCCCATTTGACCAACCTGCTTGATGTCGCGGGTCGTTGGAGTACCTGTTTCAGTGGGTGATTGGTGAGCACTGTGTGCACGTGAAAGTACGACCGAAGCTTTCGGGCGGCAACGACGACGGCTAGAGCTAACCGTTCGATTGCTAGGTAGCGTTGCTTCACTGGTAGGAGAACTTTACTAACATAGTAAATGCGTCGCTGGGCTCCATCGTTTTCTTGCACAAGGATAGAGCTGACCACTTCGACGTTGAGGCCCAAATAGAGGAGCAAAGGTTCGCCTACTTTTGGAGTGACGAGGCAAGGAAGATTTTGTAGGTAAGCCTAGAGATCATTAAACGTGTGCTCGCATTGCTCCATCCATTGAAAAGTTTTACCTGCCTTGAGGACTTTTAAAAAGGGCAGACATTTTTCACCTACTGGGCACGGAAAGTAATTAAACGAACGAGTCCCGCAGCAAGCTATGAATATAGAGCGGTGGTTGTCACCTGCTTTGGACAGGAAGTGATTCAACGAGGGCAAGCGGCCTGTGAGCCTTTGCACCTCTTTGATGGTGCGCGGCGAAGTCATTTTAGCTATGGCTTGTATCTTCTCAGGATTGGCTTCGATGCCACGCTGTGTCAGCATGAATCCCAAGAACTTCCTGGAGGTAACTCTGAAGGCACATTTATGGGGGTTCAGCTTCAACTGGTACTGTCTGAGGACCTGGGGAGCGAGCAAAGAATCGCTAAGGGATTATGGTAGCCTGTGAGTATACCGTTTACAGAAAGGCATGACATGATAAGAAAAGAATTCGTGGTCAGCATAGAAAGCTGTCTTATCTTTGTCATGGGGGGTCGTCGCTGGGCAATTGGCTTTGATCCCACAAGGATGTTAGGGCGATGACATATTATGTTAGGGTCGATACCTTTCATGTCTAAAAGTTTCCAGGCAAAGACATCTACATGCTCCTTCAATAAATCGATGAGATGCTGCAACAAATGGGCGTCTATGTTGGTTCCGATTTTGATCAGCTTCCCCGGAGCTAAGGCGATGCTTTGCAGGTCATTGACGAGAGTTGGCCGAGCCCCCTCTTCTCGAGGATCATGATTGATGCTCATCGCATGTGGCGCCTACCTATGTTCTTCGAGTAGGAGGTTGCGACATTGCCTCGCTGTAGCTTGATTGCCTAAAACTTCGCCGACCCCATTGGGAGTCTCAAACTTCATCTTTTGATGGTAGGTGGAGGGAATAGCTTTAAGTACGATAGAGGCAGATCCACCACCAGGAAATCGACCATCGTTGAAATTGTTCGTGGTTCTGTCCCTATCGTCGAAGTAAGTTGAATGGCTCCCAAAGGATAAATCGTACCACCTGCAAAACCAGCAAGGTGAGTGTCCACAGGTCGTATATCCTTAGCTGCAATATTCATTTTCTTGCAAGCTTCCCAAAATAGGATATCAGCAGAACTTCCATTATCGATAAGGATCCTTCGAACCCAGAAACCGTGAATGTCAGCAGAAATAACCAGGGCCTCATCATGTGGACCACATGAAAGATGATTAGCGTCGGCTTCAGTAAATGTGATATCACGTTCCTGGATTTTACTCTTCTGAGGTACTGAATACAATCATTGTCTAGTGTCGCATGGTCGTTTGGATGGTCCACCGAGAATCACATTGACTACTCGGTCGTCATATCGTGCTTTGTCACGTTCGGAGGTCCTTCACTGGCGGGGCTCCACATCTCTATTTCAACGGTGTTCGTGGTCTGGCGTAGTGCTCCGCGGTCGATGCTTCTCTTCTGTTCTCCGCTCGATATTTTTTGCCAAGGGGTTCGCTACCTTGTCATCCTTCAATGGCAAACCATGGGCCTTTCAGTTTTTTGCATCCAGTGCTTTTGAAACCTATTCGGCAATCATCTTCTGCATGTCTTCCTAGGAGAGAGAAGCCAGCGCTGATAATTGTCTGGACATAGGTGAAGCAGCAGGCTGTGGAAGCTTCTCCGTCGGTGGCGGTGGGACTTCATTTGTTTCAGCAGACATCCGTCGCATTCTGTTCACCTGGGATTGCATCACATCATCACCCCTTTTAGCCTTCGAAGCACCTACATCCTCTTCCTCTAAACTCTTTTGCAATTTAAGTTCTTCTTCTTTCTTTAACCCTTCGTACATTTGGTGGGCTTTTTCGGCGATCAAGCATTCAACCGCTCATCGAGCTTCCTCAAGGAGCGAGGCTAGGACATCTGATGCCACGGGGGGTCCAGGACGTCGTTGGTCCTAGGTGTCCTGCGATGACTGAGAGACGGCTTCTCCTTCGTCGCCCATTGTCTCTGCCACCAGGTTATCATCTTCTGCTGCTTCATGTGGTTGCTGCCTCGAGACAGCCGCAGCTCCACCACCGGTGGTCCCGAACGCGTGCTTCGTGTCCTTACCATCTGATGACCTTTTTTCGAGTTCCCATAGATGGCGCCAAATGTTAAGGAATTCTCGAATGGGTCTCCCGGGAGGTTGCCTTCAGTCTTCTATTGCATATCCTCCTATCCGTTGTAACTGCCCCCTATCCTCGGCCTCCAACTGCGACTTTTCAATTCTTCAACTGCTCCCGCCTTGAGTGTGGTCTTTATGGGCCGGAGATGGGCTTATGGCCTCTTAACTTGTGGCGCATGGCTCTTTTGGCTCTGGGCATTGGGCCGGTGGCCCATAGCCTTACATGTAGTTCTTCTGTATCTGTGACCATCGATATCCAAGATTATTTATTATATTTCCGCCAACACTAAATTGACCTCTTAATCTTGATAGCCAACACCTCCGTTCGTTTGAGCCCCACGAGTCGCAACTATCCCAACACTCAACACCGAGCCATCTACCTCTTCAATCGTGCACCTAAGTCAATGAGAATTCCTCCTTGTGTGGCTGCCATCCTTCATAATTGACACAAGCCTCTCCCGCATGGTAAGTCGGTAGGTCCTCTCAAATTCAATCCCTCCTCTTGTCTCCAGTTTGCCTTAGCGTTCTACGTCTTTGCTGTGATGATTAACCATTGATGTTGTTGATTTAATTATTGGTTTCTGATATAGACTAGACGCCAATACCCGACCCGAACCCCCACAGGGGAACATAACCCGATCATGGGCATGTCGGGTACCAAGGCACAAGTCCAGTACCTTGTCTGCGAAACATCGCAAGTCTGATACCTTGTTCGCGGAACACACGTCGGGCACCGAAGCTCAAGTCCGGTAACTTGTTCGGGGAACACACGTCGGGCACCGAAGCGCAAGTCCGGAACCTTGTCCGCGGAACACACGTCGGGCACCGAGGCACAAGTCCAGTACCTTATCCGCGGAACACATGTCGGGCACCGAGGCGCAAGTTCGGTACCTTGTCTGCGGAATATACGTCGGGTACCAGACTTACCCGGACCAAACTCTCCCCCGTGCTAGGCATGTGGGAGACATGCTGACGTCAACCTTTCATACCAATGGGACCTATAAATAAGCCCCTTCGGGGCCAGGTAAAGAGAATCACTGACCCTACACACTCTCCTCTCTCCCACTCTCCCATTATTCTTACTTACACTCGGTTCCAACTTAAGCATCGGATGGGCTCTCTGGGGAACCACCCTGGACTAGGCTTCTTCCAAGTCTCCAGTGAAACCAGTCCGCCCATTCCGTTTGGAGACCTGCTCCCATTCCGCCCGAAGATCTCTTGACCTGGTAGGCCTTATGAAGGTACTATCATCCCAGCATCCCTCGATCCAAACACTTCATCAATAGCCGCAAACTGGGAACGAGAGTACTTGGAACGAGAGTGCCTAACATCTCGGTGACCACCTCCAACTCGCCTACTACCCCCGGCTGTCTAGATAAGCTGGTAGTAGCGCCTAAAGACTTCTAGGTCATACTCAACATTATTACGCTTGCAGAGAAGGACGAAACACGTTCATATCAGCCACCCGTTAGGAGATAGCTGCTCGGGACTAATCCGGTAGAACTGCAACAACTCCACCGCTCAAGGACACAGTGGGAGTCTCAGACGGCCAACTAACACCTGGCGAGTGTATATGGCGACCTCCCCATTCTGACTCGCCTGGCAGGCGGGTTCATGGGGGGTGGGAAGACAGGGCCTAAGGAGAGGACTAATCTTACTCTCCTCCACTACTCGTTGAAACATGGACCAGGTAATTTCATTCCGGACATGATTGGCAGTGAACTCCGAAATACCAGTATCAGGACCGACGTTGAAGTTTTCAATACCTTGGGAGGCCATGGATAATCTGCAAAAAGATAAGACAACATGTACGTCAGAATCCAAGCTCGAGTGCCCCATAACGGGACTCAACACCCGAGGTCTCCTCCCCACCCGATGTCCCACCCAGTGTCCCCTCCCCACCCGATGTCCCACCTGACGTCACCTCCTTACCCCAACATCCCACCGGATGTCCCCTCCCTACCCCTAGAGGGCCAGCCCCACCACCCGACGTCCCCATCCCGCCACGCCCAAGCCTGGAGCTCGCGAACAACCGAAGTTAATCCTGGCCACAGTTCCGGTTCCGTGGCCCTTTGGAACTGACACTGAACCTTCCTTTGGATGGTTTAGAGACGGTTTCGGTTCCGAACCGACTGATTCGATGTTTATTAAAATTAAATAAAATTTGATTTATATAACGAGTTCATTGTGAAATCACAGTTAAATTCTTAACACGTGTAAAATTTTTACAATTATTAATAATCAATTCTACACGTGTCAAGATTTGAACGGTGATGTACACAACGAACTTAATTGTATTTTGTATCACATAACATGAAAATTCAAAAAAAGTTAAAAATGAAAAAGTGAAAGTGGGGGCAGAGGTTGTGTGTGGGGTAGGGCTGCGTGGGTTTTTGTGATCATAGTTAAATTAAATAAAATTTGATTTATATAACCTGTTCGTTGTGAAATTACAGTTAAATTCTTGGCACATATAAAATTTTTACAATTATTAATGATCAATTCTACATGTATCAAGATTTGAACGATGATTTACACAACGATATTTACAATTTGTATCACATAGTATGAAAATTCAAAAAAAGTAAAAAAAAAATTGAAAAAGTGAAAGTGGGCAGAGGGTTGCGTGTGGGGGGGGGGGGGGGGGGGGTGCGGG
>JAOYND010233468.1:0-13538 GCA_025802135.1 Lagerstroemia fauriei
ACCTTTGGAAATTTTCTTCAACACAGAGAAAGCAACGGTGCACAAAGAGGAAGACGGATCGAGAGATCTTCAGTCTCGTTGGATTATAGGCATAAAACTTATCAAAGTATCTATGGAAGAATTTAAGAGCGGAGAAGATGGAAAAAATTAGGGTTTCCTTTCAGGTTTCCATTTCTTGTTTCAACTTTCCAAGTTTTAAAAGTTATCCACCGGGGAAAAAAAAATTTCAGTTGACCGGTCTTTGACCGGTTTCCATGGGTTCAAACAAAACCCGAGCGAACCGGCCGAGTCACTGGATCCAACCGGGTTCCAGTGGCAATCCGATTAACAATAAAAACCGGACCGGACAAATGACCGGTTCCCGGTTGAACCGGTTCGACCGGCCGGTCCGGTCCGGTTTTAAAAACTATGGGTATTGGTCTTCGAGACCTATTTTTCTCTTATTGAGACATATTTTCCTCTTACTGGGACCTATATTTTTCTTACCGGGACTTATTTAATTGAGAAGGAAATTGACTTTGTCATGAAATCTGACTAAGATATTGGTCTTCGGGACCTATTTTCCTCTTACCGGGACATATTGTTTCCCTACCGGGATCGATTTAACTGAGAAGGAAAATTAAGTTTGTCATGAAATCTAAGGCATTGGTATTCATGACCTATTTTTCTCTTATAGTGTCCTATTTTCCTCTTACCGGGAACTGTTTTTTCCTTACCAGGACCTATTTAACTGAGAAGGAAATTGAGTTTATCATGAAATCTGACTAAGACATTGGTCTTCGGCACCTATTTTTTCCTTACCGGGACCTATTTAACTGAGAAGGAAAATTAAGTTTTTCATGAAATCTGACTTAAGACATTGGTCTTTGTGACCCATTTATCTCTTAATAACATCATTAAGTATGATAAATTTCCTTACAAATACATAAATATAATCCCAACAAAATACATTAATATCTCAACAAATACATAACTATATTAGTTATGATGATTTGGGTCAGTAAATGGACTGAGACAAATGAAAGTTCTTCATCTGTTGTATTATCCGAGCCTTAGAGGCTTGGACAGCGTCCATCAACCGGTTCTCAGATGCTATAATAGATGTCTTAATCCTTTCTTCTATAGCATCATGTTCATACCGGTATCCCCCTGGTCACCTCCCTCCTCACCACCACCCTCCTCAGAACCTCCGTCTTCACCACCTTCCTCCTCATCATTGTGTCCGAAAGGTTGTTGCGGACACAAATCCTCCACGCATGGAACATCTAAATCCATGAAATATGGTTGCCGACTCTCAAAATCTGTCAGCGCAAGCGAAGGAAGCACTTCCATCTGCATATAAACAATTGAATAATTAAATACATTTAAATTTGTAGAGTTCATTGCGCACATCTCCCTTTAGTTCTTCCACGCTCCAATCCAAGAACCCATTGTTCATGCAGGACGTTGCATCCTCCAGCCGTCGAATGCGGTTTCATCAACACTATCGTAACTATTGCAATTAAAATCCAACATGCCTCTAAGAGTTCATAACAAAAAGGTATACTTCTAGGAGAATGAAAAGATTCATATAAGAGAATTTTGAGGAGATGCGAATGAATCAATACCTCACGGAATAATGCACTTCTTACATAACCAAATTAAGAAACGAAAGTAAAAAGATTCATACAAGAGAATGTCAATGAAAGTAATTCAATAAATGAGGACAAGAATCATAAATGAGTCTAAGGAACTTGCCTGAGATATTGCTTGGTAAGGTGGCTCACTCTGTTTGTTTTCATGAGTGGATGATATTTAGCATCCTTGCAGAAGGAAGAACCAAGTTTAAGGCTAAAATGAGGGACATGATTAAGCAGAATCACAACACATTCTAAATTTCTTTGGAGTAAATATGAATAGCAAGATGAAGTACCAATGAAAACTACAAGATTGACAAGCAAAGAGAGACTGCCAGAAATTAGAACATAACAATTACATGGGAAAGAAATAAATCAAATATTGACGTTTGCATGCAATCTTCAGCAATAGAGGCTCAACCTGCAATAGTCGCACATAAGTGCTCTTATCTATATCAATAGAACAATAATAAAAATACACCTAATCGATCATATGAGGAATACTTACAGTAAACTTCTCATAACAATCTACAAATGAAGCTACCACTCGGTTTGTTTTCTATGTCAATCCAATAATGAAGTTGTGGAAGAGTGGCCATAAGATAAAAATAACACTATGATGCAATAACTCGGAGAAGCAAAAGCACAATCCGTTTTAATTGCTACTGGTAATAACCCAATGAATTTATCTAAGAGGAGAAACACAAAGCTAAAAGTGACAAAAATTGGAGAGGAACATATTTCCTGAAAGCATGAAGACAGAACATTGAACCCTATGCATTACTTGAGCAAAATGAAATTGTGAATGGAGGAACTCAGAGGAAACATATATTCTATGTCACCAGCAGGGCGGTGGCTCGAGATCGGCAGTAGCAGGGAAGGGGGGTGCAGGGCGGTGGCTCGGGCTCGGCACGGGGGTGCAGCAGCAGGGCGGTGGCTCGGGCGCGGGAGGTGCAGGGCGGTGGCTCGGGCTCGTGGGGTGCAGCAGCGGGTGGGCATGCTGGGAGTGGAGAAGGGAAATAGAGAAACGGCAGATGGGAGATGGGGAGGGGAGAAAGGAAAAGTTAAGGTTTAGTCCCGGGGATTTATGAGGAGGGTATCGTGTGAATATTTGAAAAAAATTATTAAAATATGTTTTATAGTAGTGCTATTTTTAGAAATTTTTACGAATTGGTGCTACTCTTGAAATCACTTCCTCAAATGGTGCTAAATAAGTTTTCACCCATTATGTGGACATATCATGTCAGCACTGGTACACATGTGACGTCCATGTGTTAGTGGCTCCGTTAACAGTGTTAGTGGCTCCGTTACGATTTATACCATCGTGAAACATTTTAGAAAATTAATGTAGTCATATGTGATGAAAAAAATTATTGTACTAACATGAAACTTTTGGTAAAGTCAATATACCATTTATGTAATTAACCCCGAAAATAAGTTTTTCTTCCAAAGTAATTTTAAAACTGCTTTCTTACACAAAAAATTTAAAACTGCTTCCCAAGTATCTTCACAAAATTACATCCTGAAAGTGCATTTTCATTAGTTTCTTTGACACTAGTTGAATATGTAATTTATTCGCAGTGAAAAATCGTGATATTACTTAGAAAACAATTCATGATATTAGATACACAGAAAGTGTAATTGACTGGTCTACCAGCAATTTCTTTAGAAAAAATTAAACGATGAAAATGCATTTTTAAGATATGATTTTGTGATGGCATTTTGAAAAAATATTTTAAAAATGCCATTTCATAGAAAACTTTTCTAAAATGTGTATGTTGCCCTTTTTTTATCAGTTTATGTTACCTCTATTTGAATGGAGTTGAAAGAGATGAAAGGGAAAGGCAAAAAAGGAATTTTTTTACCACACATGGTTGGGATTTTCACTTTTGTTTCTTGATATTTTTTTTATCATTCTTATCCTAATTTTTTTTGAAACAATATTTTTATTTTCTCATCTTAAACTTTTCTTAGGATAAATTTGGTCCTTGATTTTTTCAAAAAATACACTTTTGATTTTTTTATTTTAATATTAAAACTATTTATTAAATGACAAAGAAGATAATAAAATAATAATTTTTAAAAAGAAAATTTTAATGAAGGGACTTACCGGTAATCTTACATCTCCTTTTGTGTTGTGACTGTTGTCAGCATAGTTTTAAAAACCGGACCGGACCGGCCGGTCCAACCGGTCGAACCGGGAACCGGAGGCTGGCCCGGTCCGGTTTCATAGTTGACTCAGTTTGCACATTGACTGGGCAGGAACCGGGATTGAACCGGGTCGAACCGGAAAAAAACCGGCCGGTTCAACTATGTTAGAAATGTAATTTTTTTTACTTTTGAGACTTAATTTATTTTATGTTGGATTTGGATTATTATAATGATTATATTGAAGTTGTGACTATATTAAATTGTTAATGTCTTATACATTTTAGATTATTACATGTATTTTATATTTTATATTATTTTTTTAATAAATCCGGTTCAACCCATTGAACCCCCGGTTGAACCGGTTGAACCTGAAACCCGTACCTTGACCGGTTTCCGGTCCGATCCAATTTTAAAAACTATGGTTGTCAGTTACCCTCTCATGGAGGGTTTATCTCCGGTGAGAATCTAAAAATCTTTAATTGGAGGGGACCCGTCCTAACTAGTGGCTATAATATTCCCCTATAATGTCATTGGTAATGGTGAAGAGAACCTTTATTGTCACCGTTCCTTGCATTCAGGGTTGATGGACCCCTCGGGGATTACCGTAATTGTTAATTGGCAATCCATTCGAGAAGAAATAGCATTAGAATCGAACATTTTTCTCTTTTTTAACTTATTTTTAATTTTATTATTTAATTATCAATTAATTTATATTTTTAATATTAAATTAATGAAAAAAATGAATTGTGTATTCTTGTGAAAATGTTGAGGACCGAATCTGTCTCAAGAAAGGTTTGTGACAAAAATGAATAAAAAAATAAAAAGTTGAGAACCAAATATGTCCTAAAAATTTTAATGACAAAAATGATAAAAGAATAAAAAGTCGAGAATAAAAAACAAACTTTTCCTATTTGAATATGATTTTTTAGAGGCATCTTTATTCTTTTTTAGACCCATTTTCTTTAACTCCAAATCGAGGTTAAATTTATGACGGTGAAAGGTCTTAAAAGAAACTAGACGGTGACCCATGTTATACACAAAATTGTCAATTATACGTTCTATCATGTAATTAAAGAAATACGGAGTTGATCAAAGAAATAAATTTTAGGGTTATAGTAGATAAAAAAGAACGGTTCCAACTTCAAATTAAATAAAAATGAAGCAAAAGTAAGGAATTTGGGGATTTTTTTGTGAACAAAATAGATTTTTTGTGGAAGTTGAGAATGTTACAAGGATTTGAAGAATTTTAAAAGAGTGAAAGAATATTATCTAGTATGGTTAAGAAAATCGTGAAAAATGGTTGAGATATTCACAAAAATAATTAACGGAATATGAGAGGTTAATAAAATAGATAAGTACACTAAAATTATGAAAATGATGAAATCTTATTCTGAATTAAATTAGACCAATCATAAACTAAATTTGATTGATGTCATTTTTCGAGCTCGGAAATGAGATTAAAACTATTTTGAGTTTGCTTAAAGTAATATATAGTAATATATAATAATATAATATAATAATATAGATAGATTTAATGTATATCAAATTATTATAGAAGGAAAATATAATTAAATAATTTAAAATTTATCAACTCAGCCCTCATCCTTTCACTTTATTAGGCATATTTAAACAAGACTAAAATTAAACTTCTCCTCCATTTCAATTATTATAGAAATTCAATTTGATTCAATTAATTGTGAGTAATCAAATTATCAATATTAAGATTCAGAAGTAACCATATTAACTATTTTCAGGTTGACTCTAGTTTGATTCCAATTTAAGTCATTCTCTATTTTTACGTTTAACCTATAGGACGAAGTGGAACATGTTATGAATGAAAATTTATGCTTTTACCACCATGGACGGTGGTTTAATGGTTTAAATCTCACTCTCATGCTCTTTGGTAAGGTTGAAATCACAGATTCGAGTCTTGTTCTGAACAATAGTATTAGAAGAGGATCTTGAACTTGTACTTTTGAGGACATAAACTTCTTAAACTATAATAAACCTTTGGTGATACTACATTGATGAGATCAGTGTTAGTACTAGTAATTCAGTTTGTTTGATAAGTTCACGGTTGAACATGAAAACCCGAACATTACGTAACGGGATGGTTAGATCATCACTATTGCTGTCCTTCTTTCATCAATACAAAAGAATAATTCTACTTTGGAGTTGATGGGCTCCATGGCGTCGGGTAGCCTAGAAGCGACGCGCTTAAAACCTAATGTTTGCTGCAAGCCATAGGGGATGAGTTAGTTCATCTAGGGACGTGCACAACAACTAACTCAGACCATTACTCCTGCATTTTTGTGATGATTGCAGTTGATCCTCTTTTTGTACCCAAATAAATATGTCTCTGAAAGAAAGGATAATGATTAATACAACAAAAGCTACTGATTTCACCGGTTAGGTTATTTTTATACAATTTCGTGATCCCCAACATATAGACATCTGCATCGAAGGCACACACACTAACGCAAAGACTCGTGTGCCTCAGGAGATCTCTGAGCGCCGGAGGCTCCCGCACTAATGCGAAGACCCATGTGCCCCGGGGGCACATGCTTACGTCAAAGATCCCATACCCTAGGGACATGCTCAAGCTTTAAAACCCTTGAGCTGCATGGGTACGCGTTATGTTATAAGACCCTAATGCCACGGGGGGCATCCTAAGTACTAGGATGTTAACGATTTAATAAAGCGTCACAAGTTTGGAAGAGAAAAATGTTATAAATTATGCCTAAATGCATGGGCATTACACTGCATCAGATGGCAAAGAACATGGAAGTTTTATTAATAGCAGATTGAGTATTACGAAATACATTCATCTAGACTTCCATTTCATCCTAACGCCCTAAGAGTTTGCCTCTTCTTCCTGAACGTCTAAACTCTTGGCGGCGATTGCAGTAGTGGCAGCAGCGCTCGCCGCTTCAAGCCACAGCAAGGGGGCGAAGCTGGGCACTTTGGCAGGGTCTATGCCAAGATGCAGCTACCTCAGATCATCCTGGACTGCTCTCAAAGAGCTCTCCAGCATTTTGGTACCCTGTTCAGCCACTGCACGATTGAAAGCATCGCTCCCAATAAACACTCCCATGACAACTAGTTTGGCACGCTCTATCTCAACTGCCTTCTCGGAGGCCAATTGAGAGAGAGCCTGTGAGTTGTCCTGGACCCGGGTTTGAAGGGTTTTCCTCTTGGAGGCCCACTACTCCTTTTTCCCTTGTCAGCTGTTCCCTCAATGCCTCCACTGCAGCTTGAGCGCCATCAAGCTCTTGATGTTGCACCGCCATCTGGGCATTGAGATCTTGAATGCTCGCCAGCAGGTCCCAATGCTCTTTATTCAAAACGTTCTTCCTCCTCGTCGGGTGCTTAACCTCCTTTTAGAGCGCTGGGACGCGAGACCACTCCTGATCCTAAGTCTCCATCATCATGAATGGCATCATCGCTCTTGTGCAAATAGTGTCAAAGTTATGCCCACATGGCCACATATGATGATAGTGGGCAAACTCACCATCAGTACATGGTAGCGACAATGCGTGTATAGTTCTTCTCATGACTCAATGGGAAGGAGCTCGTCCTTGAAGTCCAAGAACTCATCCCCAAGATGCAGTTGCGTGGAGAGGTCACCTAAAGCTTCCCTCCTCCTCGAGGTTGGAGCTGTCACGATCCGAAAGTTCGATAAAATTTCCACTAAAATTCATATATTCCATGTCAGGACTTAAATCTATTTAACTGCTATAAGAATTAAGAAAGAAAATTTCTAAAATCAACAAAATAAATTTTCCAGGTCGCAACACATGCTAGAGAACTGTGTAAACAACAAGAATAACTTCTATCAAAATCTCCAATCGATTCTCACTATCAAAAAACTACCTCTGCTCACTGTGTCGGCTCAATGAACCTCAAGCTTGTCCGTAAAAATAATATGCGAAAGGCGTGAGTCGTACCTAAGTGAATATTCAATTCTAAAGTAAAATAAATTATTTATGTAAGCAATTTATTACAGATCAATCACGACAGCCATCCAATTCAACTTATTACCATTACTTATAAATTTAATTCACATTTATACGTACCTTATCTCAGCTTTCAACCATCATCATATCCCAACCTCGGTTCTCAACATATCAATCTACATCAATATAACTCATAATCATAATACTACAAATGTATGACTACCCGTCACACACTTCCGTAATAAACAATTGAATCTCAATCACATCGGATTCATAAAACAACACCACTCACACACGTGTCATTTCCACCGGCCGATCTCAACCACACATAGATCACACCCATCACAACAAATACAATTATATATCAAGTAGCTCAACAAGCCGATGCGTCGGACTTGACAAACAATTAGTATAGCCATGGGGTCACATTTCCCTTGTGACAGGGTTCTGGCGGTATCGATACTCCTCTCTCCGTCAAATACCGCGACCCCGTGCATTAATCAATATCAATTTTCCTCCCAATCTCCTGGTGACCTTCATCTACACACCACACTCCATGGGACCACCCATTACCCTCTAACGGTAAGAGCAATTTTAATTATCTTGTTCTCGTACATCGTTGGATACCAGCAATAATTAATCTCTAGCTTTCTACCTTTCTTTATCTTTTTTTATCTTTTTTTCCGACCCATTTATACTCCGTCGGCTTAGCGGTTACCATGTCTATACTTAATCACTACACGTTAATTCTATACAATCAATACAATACACATATCCAAAATCACTCAGTAGAGTCAGACTACAAAGTCAATTATTCGCATCCAAATTACAGCACAAACAATCAATCCATCACAAGAATGTCACATATTCAATCACCTACCATAATTCATAATCCACTAATCACATATTTAATCACTTACCATCATCCCTAATCAATATAAACCCTTAAATATTTATATAAAAATATACTACATATATATTAATATTATTTCACAATAGAAAAGAATACTCACATATCATCCAAAGGTCATTCACGTTATCGAGCAACTCTGATACATAGTCTTGCCTTTTCAGTGCCTGTCTAGCAGTTACAGTAAGATAAGAAAAATTATATTGTGAAATGAAATCATTCTCCGTACTGTCTATTTAATTATTTAACGGGAGTGCTTATTCAATTCTAACTTAAAAATTATAAATACCCCGATTACTTCCATCCTACTTTCTATTTGGTTTTAAAAAATAAGGATTTCATTCTGTCTCCATCAATGTTAAATAAAACAGTTAAAAATAATTGGCGAAAGTTAATAATTAAATTACATGTAAATCTTTAACTCATTTAGAACATTTAAACAAAGAACCAACCAAACTTGCTAGTTGTATCATTTCTTTTAATAATTGATCACCACATATAATCAAAAGATTTAATCTGGAAAATCAAACACTCCATAACAACAATAAACCCATTAATATGGAAAACGTAACTCTATCACCAATTTCCTATAGAAAATCCATCAGATTCTCAATTCATTTCACCATTATTTTAGAACTCTTAAAGTAATTCACTTCCTAACTTGTCATTTCCAATCATCGTCTATGTTCTCAAATCTAACACAGTAAAAGCAGACTTAATAAGAAAATGTTAATGAATGAAAAAGCGTTAGGGTAAAGATGAAAAAGTTACCAAAACTTCTTTTGGTAAGTTGCAGGTATCCGCGTGCATGTTCCACTCCCAGGGAGCTTTAGACACCAGATCAATTATCTAACGGGCGTCAATATTTACGCCCTTGAACTTATCAAGGCCCTTTGCTTCGGGAAAGGCCCGTTGCTGTCCTCAGCTATAGCACCCTGGGTCTGACCTTGAAATTGTTATACGGGCCTCAACTGGGCCTGGATAACCCAATGTTTTCCTCTCATTCTCTCTCTGATTTCTCCTCTATCTTTCCTCTCATGCAACTCCAATGCATTTTGCACCTAATGGTGTAATTTATTGCGAATTGGCCGACTGATCACTCCAGGAATGGGTTGAATCTTAATGAAGTAACCATGGAATATCTAACATCCATGAGTAGGTCCAAGAATATCTTTCTAATGGCATCATTATTGATTATTATCAGTGAGAATCTATAGTATTAAAAAAATGAATTTCATAAAGGAATGCTGGGTCAAAATGGACCGCCCAACCCTACTCTTTCCTCTCTATATATCCTGTTACCTTTCCTCTGAAAGTTTTTATTCTTTTCTTTTTGAATAGCGATGAATTTATTCTCTTCGAACCCATGAACACCCCCACAAGCCATGAATACAGGTAAGTCAATGTGCAAAATACATGTATGGATGGCCTCACTGAGGCCTACGCGCTCGAGGAGAATTCAAACCTCCGACCTTGTGGTTTTCCGCGAGTCGTACACACGTCTTATCCAGAACTAAAATTGGGGGTTTAAAGTTCTGATTATTTGTTGCTTGGAGTTGCTTTTAAAGTTCCATTTTTTTAACATCCGTGGAGTTTTTTTTTTTTTTTTTTTATATCGATAGTGTTCGGTGCTGTAGCAACCGACTAATCCACCGGATGGTGTATTTACAGCCCTAGGCCCCACATTAAACCCAGGATGCCGACCTCCAAGGGGTTTCGAACCCGGGCGCTCTTGGAGTTAACTCAAGAAGCCTACCACTGGGCCGTTGTCCGTGGAGTTAGCTCGGTGGTTAGAACACCCATCGAGGCCTTGCGAAAGCCAGCCGCTGAGGTCGACAGTTCGACTCCCACCTGGAGCGGAGCTCTCGAAGGCCACCCACACATGCTACTAAGGAGTGTGAGAATAAACCGTCCTCCATATAGTGAGGTGCTTGTGGGCTTAAGGAGATTAAGCTCCCCGTTACCAAAAAAAATTCCATTTTTTTTTATTTAAACTGCATAAGCAATTGTAGATTAGAGTTCCTTTGGCCGGTCCAGATACCATATTTCCTTTTAACGTATTAATGTGTTTTCTCCCCTGAAATTGAGGCACGAGAATTTTGTGCTGCTGAAGAATTTGTTGTTGACTTTCTACGTTTGCTTGCTGATTGTATAGAAAGATCCCGTTGTTCTCATAAGTTGCAAATAAGGATGATCGTATTCAGCTTTACCCATACCACATGTTGATTTTGGTGCTGACATCCTCATGGTCTCATTTTGGGGGATGGGGGCGATATGTGACCTGCGTTTATCACCTGTTGGTCTCAAATGAAAGGGATAGGTAGTGTAGCAATGTGGTATAAGTAGTAGCTTCTTTAACATTTATCGCATTTTGTTGCCCACTGACTTTTTAGAACGGAAGGGGAATTTTATTTCTCATTAACCAGTGTCATATGATTAGGCGGAACAACACTGATTTATTTGAAGCAACTGTATCGGACGAGGAGTATTCTTTGGAGCTTGATGAGTAACCAAAGACGAAAAGACTGTTCGACCAAAACTACAGCACCATGCAGCAGAATCGAAGAAAGATCACCTGCTGGAGATCCTGATCAGAGGCACAAGGGTCCGCAGATGTTCGAATAGCGACTGGTCTTGCAGAACACAACAGACGCCTTACCTGAAATGAAAATGTTCTAATCAATCTCCATTCCATGTATTAAAACAACTATTTTAACAAGAAAAGTCAATAAGTCCTGACCTCATTTAAGTGCAAATCTCGACCATATCGCAACAGCACGGTGGAGTTGAATATATGCATGCTCCATACCATCTGTTATAGACCCACCAACGGCATCTGCATCCTCAAACTTTGGACTTTCAGGTGCAATTGGATCGGAAGCCGTTGATGGGATTGTAACAGGGTGCAAATGAAGCACGTAAGGGGTAGACATAGAGATTAGATTCACATTATTCTGGGTTTCAAGTTCATTATTGCGTGCCAAACATGAAAATGCCAGATCTTCTCTACACAGAAGATAATATGCAGCAGCTGGCCAGCCAGTCGGAGGAGATTCTCGGCATCTGTCCAATGCCTGTCAACATAGAAACAGAAATAATGATAATGACATAGAATAAAAAATGTATGCAATTAAGGATTCCTAGCAAAACCCCAAGGTTTTCTTCGGTTTCAGAAAGCCTTCACTTGAAATCCCTGGTTCGGATAGCACAACCTTAAAAAAGAATATGCACAGGCAACAATGAGCCTTGTCTGGCCATGTCCAGGATTTTCAGTAGGGACTTTGTGTGCGACAAAAGTGCTTTAAGACACGGGGAGTACAACCAGCGATCTTGGGCCCGGACCAGGCCTGACACGATAAAACCATGCAGGGGCCAAACATTATCTGGCCAGACCTGCACAGCCCAAAAGAATATTGGGTTGCGCCAGGCCAATTACATTTGACCTGCATGGCCCGTGGCCCAATAAAAGGCAAAAGAGAGAGAGAGAGAGAGAGAGAGAGAGAGAATCAAAACATCCAAGTAAAAATAATTAACATGGTAATGAAGTTAAAAATAAAGATATCCTGCTTTCTTATCATGTTGGGCTGTACAGCATGGCACAGCACGATTTGCCATAAGCTTAGCAACTGTGAACCCTTGGTATCCATCACCCTGAGGACAAAAACCACAAGACACCAGACAGACCTGGCCCATACATCCCTAAGAAATCCAGATAAATTTCTCCTGAAGATATACCCGACAAGATATTTTCCTTTTGGAACTCTAAACTGCTGCAGAAGTTTAACTGAAAATCCTTACTTAGAATACAGTTATAAAGAAAGTCCAGTCGAGATTTCATGAGGATTCCATGGGTAAAAGGGCAAGAAAATGAATTCGGCCCACAATTAGGGCAGCAATTCCTAAATATATCTACATTATTTCTTACTCACATGTTGCAAAGGAAGAGATATCCCAGAAGGCAAGGTGTCCAATTGTTGCAGTCCAAAATTTTCCCCAACCATTGCCAAGACCATGTGCTCCTCACGGGTGGAATACGGGCCTACAGCAACATTACAGGAAACTCCAGACGAGATTTCTCTTCCAACTCGTCCAGCACCTGACAATAAACTGTAAAACGAAACTATCTTTCTTGCCAGACTCACAACAGCGCTTCCATCACTACGAACAAGAGATGGCAGATCATTCATGTCCGCAGAATTCCAACCATGTTGCAGTGATAACCCGAGCCATCTGAACAAGCTGGGAGGAGTTTTCCAGGATAAAGTGTTTGGACAATTTCCAATCTTCTTGACAAAAGCAGGAAAATCACGAACATAATGATCTATATAGCTTCCTTCACCTAGACATTTTGCAATACTGCACAAAAGACCAGACAAAAGCTCCACATCCCTGTAAGCAGCAACAACAGACATGAAGCTAAAAAACATCTATAATAGGAGTCAAAAGATGCTGTGAAACGATGAAGTCACACTTGCAACACTATACTGAAGATTAAGACAACGTATTGGTAAAATTCAATAACAGGTCAATCAGAGTTCCACACAACATTGACATCTCTTCATGGATTAAACTTCCCTCCAGTACATCTCCTAATTATGACTTCACTCTAAAGCTCCTAAACAGCAAATCCCAGCATTTGACCAGTGCATAAGCTTCAAAACTGTACCTGTTTCAACTACTTTTTGTAAGATAATTACAGAACAGGAAATGACAGAGAAATAACAAAAGCAACAGGAGAGTGAAAGGGAAGAAATAGAAACATTTTAAATACATAATTTCATTTGGGTTGGGCGGATTTGGTGGCGATGAAAAAAATTAAGTTGGCAACATTACCGTTTCCGAAGATTATTCAGTTTGAGGCATTCATATACTGCATGCAGAGATTCTAAGCTCTTTGTCAACAGC
>JAOYND010233567.1:0-13534 GCA_025802135.1 Lagerstroemia fauriei
GGGTTAAAGGACCTTTCGACCCATCTAACATCGAGTACATCGAAAAGGGTCTCACGTTGCAGGATTTCACGACCAATATTCTCCCAAACATCTGAGCGTGCAACAGAGTCCCATGAATCTAACAGGATACGGGAATAAGGGAGAGTACGAGAACATCCCAAAAATCTAAATTTAATTCTTATCAGTGAAACTCTTCGAATAAGGTGTTAATTTATTTTTTTTCCATAAAAAAGGTGCTAGTTGAAGTTTTATGTATTCCTCTCTTATTGATTCAGTGCTTCGAACCGCTTCTGTTGTCATTGAAGTCTCCCAGTTTACGGTTTCTAGTTTGTCTTTGAGGTTGCATCGTTGATTAATAGAAAATGTTTTTAGAGGTTTTGGCATTTCTTTATGGCAAAATTTCATTAAACTTCAGTGCCACACCGTAATGGTTCAAAACTCGTATTTTCAGTTCAAAGAGTTGTGATTTCTCAATTCAAGAAGTTGTAAAAGATCAGTTACAACTCATTGAACTGTGGTTACAAGTAATCGTTTAAAAATTATAATCCCAGTTACAACTCTTTTGCACTGATGTTACGATTCTTTGAACTAACATTACAACTTTTTGAACTGAAACTGTATGTGAGTGGTACTGTACTGTCAAGGTTGGAGTCATGTATTAGATTGAACATGATGTATGGAGCTCTCAATAGTACCTTGGCAGACCGTACCTTGGTTGTAATTCAATCACGATGTCTTGGCACGCCCCGTATCGGTGCCATGGCACTCACTCATGGCGAGTGGTGACGTTGTAACTGAATCACGGCTAAGGTAAGTACTAAAATTTTCCAATGATGTATATATTTGCGTATATCTATAGATGTTCATTGTGTTTTCTTATGTTTTCACATACCCCCTTATACCCTGACACAGAAAAATGCATGTTCTTCTGTTTTAGGAAAGCGGATTCAAGACGACAGCCAGGCTTGTCGATAATTTCCCATTTTCTATGAAATAAACAAGCAGTTGGATTTTGCTTAATAATAATGGCGACTGTCGTAAGCTTGTTTCTGATCCAGAATGAGACAAACAGATCTGCAAAATTTGAACAATAAGCCCTTCCTAGTCCATGGTTTTTTCCCACAATAATCGCTTCTCATATCGGTAAGGTGTATGATTTTCGAAAATGTAATATCACGGGCCAATCACACCAAAGAGTGCTGCTAGTTGTTAATGCTCTTTGGATCATTGGCCTTACATGTATACCGAATCTCTTTCTTGCACAGCCGATGCGGGATCGTGAGGTGTTACAGAAAATATGGCAGACGAAGATGGTGCAGAGCAGATCAAGGTTATTCTCTACCGACTTAGGCTTGGAAATGTGATTCTAGTTTTCATGGGCTTAAATTTTCCATTTTCTGCTATGTCCTTCGATCTATTACTATAACCTGCATTGGAGTCACCAGTTCAACTGTAAAGTGTAAACTGACCATACGATCCGTCAGATTCATTGATACGATATCTTTTTGCTTGCGTGCCTATGGACACAGGTGATCGGGCCCGACAAATTTGGCCATTATCTCTTAGACTATTAAATTTTTAACATGGACCCACAAGAGTTTCGAACTCATATCTACCAAAAAGCCTAAACTTATAGGTGGTGGTACCCAATTCTCTTATAAACTCAAATTTCTTCATCAATTTAATCAATGTGGCCGATCGCAGATGTTGCAGATTTCTCAATTATGATTGAGAATGACTGACCTTTAATGCTTGAAGAGCTGAACTTATATGAATCTCTCTATTCTACCTTAGCTCCTGCTTGCTGCCTTCAGCTGAGAAATTGTGTTGCATGTAACGATGTCATTACGTGACAGTACTTATATGTAGACACTAACTAGTGAAATTCATCCATTTTTAAACTTTTTTTCATAAAATCTCAGAAATAATTTAATTTGATTGGTTGGTGCCATCGTGTAAGCGCTGACACGGAAAGATTAATGAGAAATTGGAATAGGAAGAATCAAAAACTAAGTTACACGGGCTGTTGAAAAATAAAATTGGGCCCTAATGAGGCAATTGGGCTTATTCCCAACTCAGAATTTATCATTTTATGGCCCAATACCACTGGGTTAAGTTTTTATGTTCCATTGATGGGATCTTCAAAAATTGATTTGACAAACTTAAATTTCAAATTTGAGAAATCAAAAAATTACTTTTCTGATATGAAGTATAGGGTTGGTCAAAGAGAATATGAAGTAATGACTCGAGTCACTCGGGTATCAAATTAAAAAATGTATAGAAGGAAAAAAATAGAGATATAGAAGTATGCGGTAGACGTAGACAACGTCGTTAATTAATTTATTTTCTTGATATCAACGAATTTATTCTCCTGGAGTGATAAATAGACTTGTGAATTCAGATAAGTTCACGTGCAAGTGCATATATGGCTGAATTCACCAAAGGTTACGCACGTAGGGGGAGAGTCAAACCTATGACCTTGTAAATTACCTGCAAAGCATAAGCAAGTCCTGTCTTCTTGAGATAAACATTAGGGTTTAGTAAGACAATTTATCATTTGGAATAGGATGGAGGAATTATTAGTGATCGAATAAGCTAAAGTAGAAGATATATGATTATAAAAAAAATAATTACAGTATATGTCTTATATGTTAATATTTTTGGTAATTGAGTCCTATAAGTTTGAAAATTGTTAATTCAGTCCTATAAGATTAATTCTGTCACACTTTCAGTCCAAATCATCACTATTTTGTTAACATGGACTTCACGCCATTAACGGAATTTTTAACGGAACGGCGACGATTTGAATTGAAAGTGTAGAGGAACAGTGATAGTTCGAACTGAAAGTGTAACGGAACTGATCTTATAGGACTGAATTAGTCATTTTCAAACTTGTAGAATTCAACTGCCAAAAATATCAAATATATAAGACTTCCATTATCTTATAAATATCATAAATAATTCCGAATATGATGTTAAAAATTCTAGAGATAATAATTAATTTATTCGGTCGATAAGATCTATCATATTTCCTAGATAATGACAATGATATCTCTGTAATAATAATAATTTTAAAAAAAAAAGGCCGAGCTCAGACGGGTTGATTATCCAGCTCGGGTCGAGCTCGAACAGACACATCCTAACTAATTCAAGCGATTACCGAGCCGTGATCAGGTAGTTCGTGAGCACATCTCCTCATTCGCACCCGTAAATGAACAATGATTAGAGCAATACTTTCCCTTAATCCCGCCAATGCTAATGGGAGGCAGCTTCAACCCAATGGGCACTCTAAAATACCTAATCCTACAAGTCTGAATTCGTTTTCAACTTTTAGGTGGCAATGATCAACTCTCTTATAAATTAAGGGTAATGTATTTACACTTGACAAGTGTTTTGAATATCTACCATCAACAACCGACCTCGAGTTGTGCGTTTTTCTTCTGATCACATGTGGGGAGGGACAAACTACCTTGAGGCGGATCCGTTTCTTCCGTCATTGTGCTAACGTACGAGTCGGACTTTTTTCCGATCTTCATAAATTGTTTACGAACTGGGCATTTTTCTTCCGATCTCGGACATAACATTCAGTTCCATACTCAAGCATGGCGCGGTGCGAACCCATTTAAAAATCCGCTCTGATACATCCACAAGAGTCCGGGCCTATTTCTAACCTTTTAACTTTAAGTGGTGCTACCCAACTCTCTTATTATAAAACATATTTCAATCTATGATTTGTCCGATATGTGATTGAACTCTCATCAGGTCCCATGTAATTGTGCTAGGAAAATCGCAGGGCTTGCCTGCAATGGAGCCCTACTTTGAGTGGCTACTGGCTGCTTGAGCACTGGACGTTGTGGATGATGATGAATCAGTTTGCTGGAGCTGTGGTTGCGCGTCGAAAAATAATGATGTGGGCGCCATCGAACTGTTTCCAGCATTATTGGTTAGGTTAATTTTGAATCCTTATCAAAGGACAGGGAATAGTTGCATAAGAGTCTGTCCTTGTGGGCAGATCAGTTGGAGTTGACAAACCTTATCTACCGGGGATGGATTTAGGGGACGACGGGGTGATCGCTCCTGAAGTTAAAAAAATCATTAATATGTTGTACATTTTTCATTGTTTTGTCCAATATTTTTACCGAATTATCTTATTTTGTCCCATGTATTCATTATGTCCAAATAAAGTTTATGGATTTGTCTCTGTTATCTACGGATACTCTATCTGACATTTGGTTCGAGTATTGTTAAAACTCATGGAATGTGGAATGTATTGGCAATAGTGAAATGAGAAATGACAGTTGTACAGTGGTATCAACCTCAATTTGGGACAAGGAGGTTATTGGTTCTTCGCCTTTTTTTTCCGTCTATATCACTGTTATCAACCTCAATTTTGATCTTCTTTTTTTTTTTTCAGTTCCCACCAGGTGGGTTTGTTGGTTCCTTTTTCATTAGTCGAATTTCTCGTGCTATTTTATTCTCATATTCACTCGTCATTTTACACTCATGGATTCCATTTATAACTGAAAAATGTTTACAACGAAAATTTCAGTGCTAGTAAAATTTTCTCGAATTACAGTCCGAAATATGAGATTGTAGTGTTTTTGGCAAATTACATTTGACTGCTTTAGGGGAAAATTACAATTGGAAAATTTGGTAATTGTATTATAATAGTTATAAAGTTAATTGTTATATTTTATCAATTACACTGTAAATTTTAACTCATACTACATTATATTACAATAAATTTTACAAACGAATTTTGAAATCCGTTGTGTATAATTAGGATTTTACCTAGGAAAATACGAACTTTACACCTACTAAATACCGTGTACCATTCAACAACTGAACCGTGAACCGTTCCACCAACGTTGTTTTATAAGTAGGACCATCAATGTACAATCAAGTGTTGCACTTCTAGTACACCGATGTGTAGTACATGTCCTTGGGGATATGCTTTGTTTTGTTTCATTTTCCGAGTTCATAGGACTACTAACAGCACATATACTTCAATGGAACTGACACGGAGTTACCTCTCTCAATAAGGTGTTCGAGCCTCGAGGAATTTTTCTCATGAGTAAGGTCTATAATTTAAGTTTTATAAATAAAAAATATATATATAATTTGGCGAATTTTATCTTGTTGAATGCCAACCAAACTCGATCCGAATCAGTCGAAGCAATCAGGTCGTGGGGTGTACGGTTTTGACAGGTAAGGCGGGGCAGCAGTTCCTGTACATCTTCTGAGTCATGACAGCAGGGTCCTCTGCGTAACAGTTACACAATGTGGTACATGTTACAATCATCGAGTGAGTGCTGAAACTATCAGCGTCATATACGTAATACGTTAGATACATGCAACTGTTTTTACAAATGTGTTGAAAAATTATTGGCATATGATATGTATTACGTAACATACCCGTTACATATAAGAATATTTCCTGAGTCGGAGGTTTCCCACCACTCACAACTTGGGTGTTTGTCAGTGTAAGCATCGATATGTATCCTTTCACAGATATATTACGCGATATTGAACGGTCTTATCTAAGTGACGTAATTTCATTTTGTTGTACATGTTCGATATGTTCAAAATAACGAGTGTCCAAACAACACCCACGCATAAGACCGGTATTATTTTCTTGACTGCGATGTCTTTCATATTTCCCTTACTTTATAGGAGTGATCGGATCCAAGTACCCTATATTTTTCAAGATATCCGGACCATGTCCTATTTAAGACCGGTTCCTAAAATTTGGAACTGGACCCTACCCTATTGGTTTTAAGAACCGAACCCTACCCGGAACTTATATTATCTTACCGGTTCCGGTTACCCATTTGGAACGTATTCTTCAATTAATAAATAAAAATAAAAATAAAAATTTGATTAATGAATAATTATCTAACAATTTTTTTGCTTGAAATACTCGAAAAATATTGAAAATATCCAATTGAATACAATAGGAGAGAGGTTTTGTGATAGGCAAGATTCTTACCGCAAAAGAATGAAGATTATTAGAAGACAAAAACTAAGGAAATGATGAGTTTCAAGAGACAATGAGGAGTTGGAAGATGGAAAGAAATGGATGGAATAAAATATTGAGATAAAATTTTGTAATTTCATGTTTTATATTTGGTAAAATATAAATATATATTTGCCGGTTCTGAGTACCGGTTCCGGTCCCGATTCTGGGTATCACCTATAATGGATCAGGAACAGGAATCGGAACCTATTTTAACCGGTTTCTTATTTTTCTACCCGGAACCTACGCTATTTTCGTGAGAATTTACCCGGAACCTACCATATCAAGTAGATTCCAACCGGTTCCAGGTCTACCCGGTACCCGTGCACACCTCTATTACTTTATATCTCGAGGAAAACTCTCTGGTTCGGTAACTGAAATGCTCTGTGAAGATTTTTATAAGTGAGACAGTTGATTGTATACAACACCTAAACAGAAATATGGAGATCTCCTCAAAAGCCGGCAGTCTGGTTACACACACTTTCAGAGTCAACGTCCACTCGATCTACAATCAATTGTAAAGCAAATGCCCCTTTTTTTATTAGTAATTGCAAAGCAAATGTTAAATAATCAGCTCGATCATCAATGTTAATTGGTTAATTAAGATAATTGTTAATTGACTAAGATTTTGGGTTTGAGTTTTTTAAATGGTGAAAATTCATGATATGTATGGAGAGTTTTACTTCTAAGTAGCTTATCCTTCTTAACCCATATGGAGATCGTGCATTATGATTGGTGAAAATTAATAATCGGAGAGTTTACCTCTTAACCTTTGTTTGGATGAGGGTGAAAGGAGAAGAGGGGAAGGGAAATAAGGGGAATGGAAGGGAAAGGGAAATGAGGGGAAGGGAGGGGAAATATTTACATTGTTTGGATGTATCATAATAAGGGGAATGGAGGTGAAAAATTTACGTTGCACGCATATAAATCTTTATTAATAGACAAATATATCCTTATCTTTGTCCAAGTTCATTTAAAAAAAAAAAGAAGTTAAATTCTACACATCACACAACGCACAGTCACATAAACAAGACAAATATTTTTCTAGACCACATATATCAAGTAAACTAATAATCTAAATATAACATCATTATAATCTTAATCAGAGCGAGAAATATAGCTTTAATGTAAAAATTCGTAGTTTTTTGTAAACCATTGAACATCATAAAATCTCTAGTTATTTAACTCATTTTCAAGTGATAACCAACAACACTTATGCTATCAGAAATACATGTTGAAAAGTGATAATATAATTTTTTTATTATTTCGTACAGGGTCAAGTAAGTAATTTTATTTTAAACGAATTTTTATAAATTGTTTCACCGCATTCTATCCCAAATAGGGCCGAAATGAAATTAGGTTTTGGAGGGGAATCGGAGTGAAAGACTCCCCTCCATTCCCTTTCCCCTCCATTAAAATTATGTAGCCAAACATGAAGAAATTTCCCCCTCTATTCCCATTCCCCTTCATTCACCCTCATCCAAACATAAGCTTAGGGGACAACCCAACTCTACATAGATTAATTAGAACTCATTCTAATTCTAAATACAACGTACTATGGTAATTTCTTGCCTTCTCTTTTCTGCCTAGGCATTGGAGTCAGGAATGGACTTAGGAGGTGCTCACTCAGACTCGGGAAAATTTGTTGAATTTATATGTAAATTTTATTATTTTTATCTATATTTTAATTAAATTATCTAATTTTACCCCATATGTAATCCATCATTTTCTTTATTAAATTTCGCCCCTTGTATAGAATTTTCGGATCCGCCCCCTACTTGGACTTGTTGTTTTTCTTCTATCAAAGAGAAGGCTCGTGAATCTAATGGTGTAACGAAAAAGAAATAGAGTTCAAAATCTTTTTTCTCGAGTAAAATATCAGGCCGCCATCAACAAAATTTAATAATAACAAGAGTTTAATCTCTTAATGACCGATTAAATTCAAATACATAATAATATAATATTTCATTAGATTTCTGTATAATATACCCTAATCGTGGCACTTGCAGGAATCCTTACTTTTTGACCAAGGAAAAGTCTGCAATAATCTTTTCTACCTTTATGGAAGGCCACCCCTAGGCGAAGTGAAATGTCCACACGTGTGCATTTGGAAATGTGTATCTTAGGAAAAGAAAAGGAGGAAGAAATTCACGGTGGATGTGGATGCCACTGAATTCGACGAATAATTATTAGACATCTTTAAAAAGAAAATTGTAATTTAATATTTTTAAGTAAATTCAAAACTGTTTTTTATCTCATTTTTAAATTTTAAAAATATTCTCAACCAAATTTATTTTATAGTTAGTCATATTTAATTTTTCATAATTTTAGTATAATTACATATTTTATTAATTTCTCATATAACTATTTTTACGATTGTCTCAATTGATTCTAACAATTATCTTAATTATACAATCTGTTTTCACTCTTTTGAAATTCTCCAATTTTCGATCTATAATTTGCACAAAAAATCTACTTTATTTACTTGAAACTCTCATAAATTTCCGATTCTACTCCATTTTATTTGATTTAATTTACTCATTTTTATAATAAAATATATCATTCACAATTTTACCCATATTTCATTAATATATTAAATAATTTTTGACTGAATTTTCGAATAATTTCGTGAAATTGGAAATAGGAACGGAGCAGTTGCAATGATTTGGTTGGGTGCTGTTAGGGTGGATAGGATTCTCACAGCCTGTCAGCCTTAATGTGCGTTGGTCCCTTATCCAATCACACTCCTCACAGTACACTTTCAGATTGATCCTCAACACAAGGGACATTACTGTATGGTAGTGTGAAAATATACCGAGATAAAAGTCTAAAAAAGTACGAATTTTTAACAGATAATTAAATTATGTCATCAGCTATAAAATTATGTGTTAAAATACGAACTTAAGTACATGAATATATTATATTATCAAGTACAAAAATTACATGTAAAAATACAAATTTTAACTTCTGTTACCACCATACGCCATATGAGTAAATTTCGATTTCTTTGTTGAATGTTTGGTGTGAATTAAGATATTATGTGTCAAATGAGTTTCGAAAACCCCTAGTGATGTTTAACCACTTGTCATTATGTCCAAAAACCATATCCAAGAGCACACTGACAAGTATTTCCGACCAGTGATGGGTTCCGAAAACTACTAGTGATGTCCAACTTACTTATGTGACTGATAGTGGTAACGGAAATGAAATTTGCTTCTGTTGAGATATATAAATCCCACATCGGAGAATTGATGAGTTGAAACCTGGTTTATAAGATAGCGGGTACCACCATCCTATCAGCTTGAGCTTTTGGGATGGACATAGGTCCAATCTCTTGTGGATCGGGTAGAAATTTCACATGGTATCAGAACAGGTTGATCCTAAACTCACACCACGCCAGGTCCGAGTGTAGAACTCGTGGCCCGTAAGCCCAAGACCGGAAGAAAAATACCTGCCTCGTGGCCAGTTGTTAGCCCGAGGACTGTAGATAAGGCCGCCTCGTGACAGTTGTCCCCCCTCACCCGAGACTGGAAGAGAAAGCCCGGCTCGATATCAATTGTTGAGGGTGAGTATTTAAGGGCACGTGTCAAGTGTGAACACGTTACCACGTGAGGGCGGGTGTTGAGATATATAAATCCCACATCGGAGAATTGAAGAGTTGAAACCTGGTTTATAAGAGAGCAGGTACCACCATCCTATCAGCTTGAGCTTTTGGGATGGACATGAGCCCAATCACTTGTGGATCAAGTGAAAATTTCATAGCTTCCTCGACCTTCGGGCACTAGGCAGGTGTATTTCTGTATCGAGGGAGCATTTTTACAAACAAATTTTATAGTTTGCAATATAATTTAATTATTCGTTGAAAATTCTTACTTTTGTATATGAATTTTGTAATTGATGATATAATCAAGCATGTGCTAAAATTTCATATCTTTTTACCCTTTCATCTCAAATATATTTTTTGGATGGCAAAGCGAACTCCCACTTAAATCCTCTCTTCCGCCCTAAGTCAGGTATCCAGTATCTTCCATGGTAGAAGTTCTCTCTTCGTTACCATTCATAGCCCTAAATTAATCCAGATTCATTTTTCTAAGCTAGTTCGAGCTGAACGAGTAACTGAAATCGATTGCGAATATATATGTTGGAGAGAATATAATAGGATATTTAGGGTTTTGATATGATTTGAAAAAATCTGGAAGATATTAAGATATCTGTGAAATTTTGTATTTTAGGTAGAGAATATCTTTTATATTTAATGTATGACCACTATATAAAGAAGAGTACTCTGGACACTATTTAGTGTACAAGAATTTCCCTCAATCTCTAAATTCTATTATGGTATCGGAGCCAAATCCTGAAATTGGTTTGAGAGTCTCCACTGCGTACAATCTTTTTCGGCACGTCCGGTCCAAACCGGGCGTGCCCGGCATCATTGATGTTGCTATTATTCTTTTTTTTTTCTCTTTTATTATTATTATCGTTCTTCGTGTCTTTTTTATTTAATTAGATGAATAGTCATACATCATCTCTATCTAATGCAAGTCCATACATCATCGCAGTTAAATCTTCTAAAATTTTCATATTCTTTCCAATCCTCTCCACCTTCTTCTATTGTCTCTATATTCTTACGGCCATAAATTCTTCAACTCTCATTATGGTTAAATCTTCATATTCTCAACTCTATCTTTACTTCTTTTGACTTTTCAATCCAAGACCTTAATCGCCGTAGTAATCCATTCCCAATCTTTCTTCTTGGATTTTACTGCCAGATAATTTACACTAACTCCATCATATTTTTCTTATCTTATTTTCTTTCAATTAAATTTTGATGATGCACAGTGACTACTGCCTCTTCTTCTAACTAAGCATTTGGTGCCTTCATGCCCAATGCACTTTCTTTTATGTCAATAGTATGGTGTCTCTATACCCAATGCATTCTCTTTTATGTCATTGTAAATTACAAAAACAATATATATGTATGGTGCACCTCATCAAGTGGCAGATCAACAACATCACCTCTTCAGCTTGCAACAGTTTCAATCAACGGCAAAGCATCGTAGTCCAATCACAACATGTAAAAGTCATCTCGTTGCGCTTGCGGGGAGTGCTGAAGAGAATATAATAGGATATTTAGGGATTTGATATGACTTAGAAGAATCTGGAAGATATTAAGATATCTATAAAATTTTATATTTTAGGTAGAGAATATCTTTTATATTTAATGTATGACTACTATATAAATAAGAGTATTTTCGACACTATTTGGTTAATGAGAACTTCCATCAATCTCTAAACTCTATTAATGTATGAGGCACCTGATTATTATTATAGATCGAAAATTCGTTCTTCATGGCATATTTTATGAATGTGGACTATGTAAAAGGTCATGTTTAATTAAGCCTGACAACACGTGTCGTGTCGTGTTTAAATGTATCGTGTCTGAACAGGTTCGTATCAGAAACACTTCAACCCGTATACGACCCGTTTAATAAACAGGTTAGAAACTGCAAACACGAACACGAACACGACCCGTTTAAAACCGGGTTGACACGATACGACATGTTTTACCCGTATAACTCAATTGCATGGTGTAATTGTAATTTTAACTTAATATTTTTAAATGGATTGATGCATTTGACACATAAACATATAATCAAACGTGTTTAAACGTGTCAAGTTACATGGGTTCAACCCGGTTTAACCCGTTTACGTAAACGGGTTATATGGGTCAACCCTTTTAGGGTCAACCCGAACCCACCAAACTCTGTATCATATCGTGTCAAAAATTGCCAGGCCTATGTTTAATGCCACACGATAATATACAGGTGAAGAAAAATGTCTAGCTTTGTTCACATCAATGCAGCACGCACGTACGTTTATCATCCGTGAGAATGTTGTTTTTCCTTCATTAATTTCCCATCTAATTTAGTCTCATCCTACCCATTTACAATTTGTTCTATATATATATATATATATTTGAAATTAAAGGCCCACTTATTAAATTAAACGTAGAACAGAACGAGGAGTTCATTGCAGTTGGTATTATCCTCGACTCATGACCATGGGATCGATATCTCGGTTTTCTTCAGTAGAATTTTGTATACTCATATCCGCTTCTAGTCTACGAGGTATTTTTGTAATCGAAACAATTATACATACAACAATATCGGCATTAAATGTTCCTAGATATGACTGGCAATAGATAGGCGGCTCGATCGTGGCCACTGAATTTTAATCAGACGACCATTATGTGTGTGGGCGCATCCTTATATTTTTCATAATTTGGATAATGACAGCAAGAATTTTATATGTTTGCTCCAATTTTAAATTTGAATAATATGTATTTGAAAATAAATAATTCAACAGTCCAAATCATCTTGCTAACATGAATTTCTAGTCGTTAGCGATTTCCATTAGCGGAACAATGACGAATCGTATCGAAAGTACAACATACATAACTGATCTTTTTTTAATAAGTAACATAACTGATTTTATAAGATTATGTTAATCACTTTCCTATAAGAAGATAGGAAGAATGAGAAATAAACAAATACAAAAACTCTTACTTACGAGAATCAAACTTGTAACCCTTAAATCTCAGACTAAAGATGGTACCAGTACACCAACCCTTTTTTTAAAAAAAAAATTTCGTTGTATACAGGAGGCACACAAGGGGGTCTTGCCGATAAAAATTGAACTCTGCACCACTTGATCTCAGATCGAGAATCATATCACTAGATCAAGCACCTTTCTTTTTGTTTTCAACTGCTAATTAGTGGTCTCTTCTGTATGATATATCTCAGGAGGGTCTTTGAGAAAAATCTTCAAGTGGGGTCGTCTTCACACACATACACACACACACATATATATATATATATATGCACACACAAGTGTGTATGTATATGTTTGTATATATATGTAAATTTCTTATTAAGGGCCTAATTTGTTTGGGGTTATATTGTCGGCTAATAATGCTAATGAGCATACCCCACATCTCCCTTTCGCCCAACCACCCACTGAAGTGATCGATTCCCTAGACGTTGCCATAAGAAAAAAGAAATTATATATATTAAGAGTGATTTAAAATATTCACGATTATCTAATCACAATTTATCAGTAAAAAGGGAAAGTAACCATAGTGACGATCTCGTCATCCTACGTAATGGTCAGAATTTTGTGTTCAGCCGTAATTATATGAGACAAACTGAACAACCAGTGCTAATATTGGCCGTACCACCAAAGATTAGTAAAAGCACAACAAGCTCGTCTCCACCGAGGCCCGAGCTCAAAAGTCTACTCTAACAATTTTGCTTAGAACGGGACTCGAATCTGAAATTTCGATCTCACAAAATCATATATGAGTGAATTTTAAATTATTAGATCAAGGTTGCTGGCGGTGCTCTAATCACCGTAATGCTGTGTAGAAGGATGTATTTTTTTGCATTGCAAAGAGTTAATTATCATTTTAATGTTCAGATATGTCAATTTCATTTCGCTAATTATAAATAATTCTTTTGA
>JAOYND010233661.1:0-13529 GCA_025802135.1 Lagerstroemia fauriei
GGGATATAATAGAATATAGAGGTGAACTCGTACTATGCATAAAAACAAACATATAAATAAGTATATGAAATTTAAACTGTAATTAATATATCAAATATGTGATTCTTTGTTAAATTAAATAAAATTATGAATTGATGGTAAAAATTTAGTGTTGTTTTATTTTATTATTTATATTATATTTTCTTTTAATTTAATTTAATGAGCATTAATAAATAAATTTTATCTGTTAATTTAATGAAGAAAATCTATGTTTGTACCACCGTTACGCGGTAGTTGATCATCGGACAAAAAAAGGCGTGTCCGCTGACAGCTGTCGCAATGTAAAGTGGGCCTTTTCTTCACCTGGAAGTCTGATTTTTCATTTTTTTTTTCATTTTTTTAATGGATCATGCCAGAGCCGCCTCTTACGAAAATAAAACAACAAAAAGAATTAAAATAAATTTGCACTTCTAGCCAAAAAAATAAATATTCGCATGTTGATTTAACTGGATGATACAATTCTGTCATGCACTTACAAAAAAAAAGAGCTTTAGAAAAATCTTTTAAACCTTTTTCAGCACTGTATCTCTAATTAAATGGATAACTACGTGCGATTAATAATCCGATCAAACTCTTATCCAATTTTAAAACCAACTCACTGCTATCAGATAAGATATAACTACTGACTTGACGTAGGTTGAATCACCAGCTCCAACCACGTCAGTTAGAATGCCCATACTCTGGCATCTAACACTGTCCCGTACACTCTCTAACCTAAGAATTAGAGGGTCGATTCGGGACTCAGATTACCGGCCTGACCCGACTTCCTTGTGGGCACCCCGCAACATCTGTACACGAACCAGGACTCAAGATCACATTTGAAAACCCGATACGCTATCCAAATAACCCACCATATTTTACCGTTAGGTTGAAGTCCTGTTGCAAATTTGCCATTATTAACATGTTAAGAAATTTTTTAATTTTTTTGCTGTATTATCTCTCTGCATGAGTTTTTTCCTCGTACCGGAACCAAGGGAAAAAATTTTGCGTTAAAAAGACGTACATAAAACACAAAGTAAGAATTAGTCATACATGAAATTTGTTGAAATAAATAAGAAATTTCTGAAATTTCTTTCCATGACGAACTCAGTTTTTCTTTCTGTCGTTAAACAAAAAGCCACGTTTTCCAATCTTTTTATTTTTCACGAGGTTTTGTATAGGTATGGGTCAATATTTCATGCACTTACTTCCATGTATCGATCCTACGAAAATGGTTTCCATAAAAATTTCATTATTTTTTTTTATATCCAATCAGTAAGAGATAAAATCTTCCCAGCGTAAATAAACATCCGTGCACTTTGAATGCATATTCATCCAATCATTTCTGCTTTTGATGAATAGGTATCATCAGGATCGGCAGTCAAGGACGAAGACGAGGTCGAGAAATCCTACTGGGTGAAATTCATGTTTAGGTCCTCTTGGTCTTAGGTTGATGACGGTACTAACTATATCAAATTTATTTTTCTCTTTAATTACCATTCTGATAAGGGCGACTTTTAAGTTTAATATAATAATAAAGGATAAATAAAAATTTTAAAAGACTGCACATTTTTGTCAAAATCGAACCTCAGATGTCCCTTGCTGGACGATTGAACCGCACGATTTTAGTGCATCAAATGTCCCTTTCTCTCTACTCAATTTTTGCAGTGCATCCACGTCCCTTTCTCTCTATTCAATTTGGCTGTGCATCCGACGTCCCTTTCTCTCTGTTCGTCCAGGTCTGTACCTCTTCTTTCTTTTTCCTTTTTTGGTTCGCACCATGCAGTATCCTGGGCAAATCGAAGCACACTTCAAGACTAATCTGCGGTCAGAGAAAAATACCTGTCGACCCTCCCAACTTGATGATCGATCTTAGAATCACCTATGGGGCTGGTGCTGGGCGTAGCACACCACTTCCTGGCGGAGACGGCAGATTCCAACGAGACTAATTAGATTCACGTGCGAATTATTCTATACCCTGTAACAGGCAAGAGTGTAGGTGCATGAGATTTAAGAGAAATAATTGAGCGGAAGAGATAGACTTTGTTTCAATGACACCCACAAAAAGGGGGAAAAAATGGCATATTTGACGTATAGCTTTTGGGTGTCTTGTTCCCATAAAGTCTTCCAACATGGTATGAAGAGATGACCATGTGGTCAAATGAAATCTCCATGGTAATATGACGTATGACATAAAATGCATGTGTACATTTAATGAGATGATATCGACTGACAGGAAGAGTCGTAATTGGCATTTCTAGATCGTGGAGCACTGGGAGCACTATCTTATTAGAGAATTACTAGCAAATCCGTATGGTGAACATCGTCGAGAAAAAAATCTTGTTCTCGTGATTTTCCGGCCACTGGCTTTAGCGGTGTTGCTGGCCCCCTTTTTTTTACTAGCAATATCACACCTTCAACCTTCAATAGCAACCTGGATTTTCCGATCTATTACTTTTAGTTTTACAGAATGTGGCCCATCGAGGATCCTATAGTACCGATGTTTACCTGCATGAAAGATATTACATAGGCAAAATGAAGATGGTGAGAAATAGCATTTTCGATTGAGAATTGGTCATAACTGATCTTGAAATGTTAATTACATAAAACAGTTTAAAATTACCTCTGCAGCAAATTTTGCTGATTTTTATATTGATTGATACTTTGGTAAAGTGACTTAATATCTAGAGCACTTGGAATTAGTTAATAGAAACAATGGATAAAAGACTAAATTCATTGAACTCAATGGAGGAGAACATGACCTATAAAACATCTGAGAAGGGAAGGGGGGAAATGGGTTGGAAGTATTAAACGGGAGATAATTAGGAACGTGAAAATTTGAATAATCGTCTATGCCACCATACGTGGTCAGCATCATCGACAGCGTCTCAGTTCGTCAACTAATGCGATCGGGAACTGAACATCGACCCATATAATTCTACGGGCTCCATTGATTGGGATCGGAAATTGTACAAATCCAAAGTTAGACAATCCACAAATTTGCTTGCATTATCAATCTCTTTCTGGTCCAACCCTGCACCTATCTGTTCTCCACGAACGAAGTTGATTTGCTCATAGGGGCGTCATCTTTTCCAAATTTCAAATTAATCAGCTTTATAACAAAGCTGAGAAGAGCAAGGGAGGACGGCACTGATTTTGTGGTCTAAGGAGAGAGAGAGAATAAAGAGAAAATTTTGGGTGATTTTTCAAAAGTTCTAACAATTTAGTGTACACATGTCACTCATTTATTAAAACGGTTTATATATGAGTGATGAACGGGCCTCACACAAGAATCTCTTGTGCGGGAGATAGGCACGTGGGAATGGAGGACATTTTTAGATCTCTAAAAAGATGTCAAGATGTCATTTTCTGGTACTTAAAAGCAGTAATAAAGAAGAGATTAAAACTATGCTAATAGGAAAATGATTTTCCTCGAACATGCTTCAGAAATAAATCCTTGGACTTAATAATTTTTTAATTTTATCTCCCGTAGTGGTAAAAAAGAAGAAGAAGAATTGCATTAAATCAAATAAGAAAAATGAGTTTTAATTAGTTAAGTAACTGTCATAATCATTAGCTATTAAAAGAGTATTTAGTGTAATTAGTACAGCTCTCGCGTAGTGACCTAGAGGTCCTGAATTTAATTTTACCCATGGAACTTTTTGTGCCCTTTTATCCCCTTCCTTCTACCATTTTTAGGTCTATATGTCTTTTATATATATATAAAAAATATTATTACTCCTTGCATTTTAGTAATTTTTTTATTTTTATTTTTCAAACATGGATCCCACTTTTTTTCCTCGATAATGGTTCCAATTTGTTTTTTCCTAAAAATCTAGAAGCTTCTAGGAAACCTGCACGGTTTAGTACCGTTTAGATACAAGGCTACTAATCTTGAAATAAATGGACGGCCCAGATACACGCTATTACAGTCGAGAAATATATACACATGTATGTGAGGGCACATATTTATTCCGTATTGATAGCATAACGTTTAAAAATTGACGATTCGGTGAGATATGACATATCATTAACCTGCTTTTCCTTATTACTTAGCCTATAAATAGTTACATCGACTATTATAATGCAAGTATGAGTTGATCAGCGAAGAAATATCTATTACTTGGTACAATGGAAGGTAACGAAATGGTGGTATAGATTAGAAAATTGTGTCATGGTACGTACAATGAAACAATGGAGTTGGAATTGTATAATTTCCATGTACAATCATCAAGTAGTGGAGTAAGAATTTTAGATCATTATTATACATTAAAGGGGTAATGAAAAGTTATAGAAAAATAAATGGTGTCCTCAAATTTTCACACTTTGGTACGACTTAAATAACCCACCCAAACCAGGATCTTTGACAAGTCCAATTTCAAGTGCAAAGAAAGAATTCTTCATTCAATAAAAGACCTCCCTCTCTTTCTTTCTTTCTCTCTCCCTGTTTATGATCATTTTGTTTATTGAAAGAGGATAAGAGCCGTCCATGGAGTAAATGGAGGGTTTGCTGCAACCATTAAAGAGGATGATTCTCCCTTCGGGGAGAGTTGCAGATATCTACCAAATATCTGGAACAGTGTGTGCTTGCAAGGTGATGCATAAGCACCTTATGAAAATCCACCTTTAGGTCCCTAAGTGCCATTAACTGTGAATTTTGTGGGATTGACTTCTACATGTGATTCAAAGGTGAAGCAGTTAACTTTGCATTTTTTTCTTTTTTGAATGGCATCAATTCCTCAACTTATAAAACTAATGATAAAAGATCGATATTTTAACTTAGACAAAAAACAATCATGACAAAGGAGAAGCCAAAATGCAGAAAGCAAAATAGATAGTAAAGCTCACCATGGAATCCTCTATCAAACAAAAGATAAAGAGTATTCTTGCCATCAATAAAAGCGGGAAACAGGTTTAGTAACATAGGGCACAGCTTATCATTGATCATAATTGTGAGTTTGTTTTCCAGACATTTAGATAGCAATAGACAGTTACCTATACAGTAAGAGCAACCGAGATGAAAATATAATTCCAGCTTGATCAGTGCAGCTTAACCATTCCTTGTGTCTATAAGAGAAATTGATATTAGTTATCGAACATTTAAGTGGTATATAAATTCTAAAGAGTTTTTTACTACCCGGCTAGGTCAAAATCAATCTAATTAATTTAAAAATGAAACAAATATCGCAGTACCAACTCGAAAAATCATTATTCACTGCCAGTTGAACTGGGTAAGAATAGCTTGCTAAAATAAACCGGGTTGAAAAATGTCAAATTAAATATATTACCGTCACGTCGCCAAATTAACGGAAAAAATGATAATTTAACGCAGTCAGTGACACATAAGCAACATATGACGGAATGGACTTAACATGTGTAATAGAGAAAATATTTAAGACTGAAAATGTCATTTTAAAACTTATAAGACAGATTTAATAAAAATGATAAATTTTTTGGACTACCACTGCAATTCGCCTGTGTGAAATATATTGCTTGACGCAGGTTGTTCCCTTGTTGAATTATCTGTGCAACGTTTCACCAATATATTGTCAACAGTTGTCCGCAATCCAATTCATCAATGAATTTGTCTACCGTCCGACTTACCCAACTGCGAACCCCTGGGGATAAGTGAAAAAGGAAATTTGTCTTCATAAAAAATCACCTCCAGAAAAAGGTAAGAAACTCTTGGGATTGTAAATCACGATTCACATGTGCGCTCCACACTTTCTAACCGACAAGAATTTCAAACTATTATCACTGTGTCTTACTTTAACAAAATGATTAAATCGAATTATGACCACATTGCAAAATCCAAGTATCATCCGGCATAAGATAAAGCTAAGGGAATAATGGGAATGAGTCCTCAGCTTTATTCGAACCGTTTAAAAATTTGGTATATATTTATTCTGTCCGATAAAGAATGTCACAATTTAATAATTGTCCGATGACATATATCACAATTTTTGTTAAAGATACCACATGCCATCAATAGTGGACCCCTCTCCAGAGCCCACACACTCCAATCATCTTCCAATTAGGATGACAAAAGTTAGATTTAAATGCGGTGACTAACAAAACATTTCTCAATAGTAAATGATCCCAGGTGCGGGCAGAGTTGTTCCTTCCATTAAGAATATACATAAATAAGAGAAGACTATTGATGACAACGTAATCATTGAGGTGTTGCATTCATCCGGTCATGTGCATGGAAGCGGTCCATTCATTTTCAGTGTCCATTGGAATCAGAGTATTATCATCAGAAAGTGTCTCATTGTTGCCCTCGTCCGCTCCATTCTATACTTAATAGTTAATAGTAGTTGAAATTGCGACTCGAACAAGGTCCTGTTGACAATGGGGGCGGATGGAGATGATATTCAATTTTGACCATAAAGGTCGCAGCTTCCATCCCTGGCTCATGTGTTTGAGAAATTGAGTTCTTATCGATCATCTTGAGCGACGATAGAATAATAGATTTTAATTGACTAAGTGATAAGGATATTAGAACATACTGTCCAAAATTCAAGAAGGTGATATTTTTCCTGTCTGGATGTTGGATGCGGAGATTTTTCTTTTCTTTTCCCCTTTTATATAATGAATTGGAGGTGGAACTTCTTTTGGAGTCGGTTCGAGAAGGAAGAAAAGAAGATCCAGGGGCTGAATTTGGCTGGAGGCGGAAACAAGCTGCATAGTCGGCAGATATGTGACAGGTAATAGGGACCATATGAAATACCTCGTTTTACCCTTTTCAATAAGGCTAATGGACTTTTTAGTCCAAGTATTCCATGTCTGCTTTTCTTGAATTTTTGTTTTCTAAATTCTTAAAAATCAATGTGCTGTCTAATTATGAAAATCCGCTTTGACCCACCGAAACCTGCTTGAACCTAGAAAACCGTGAACCCTTACCATAATCAGTTCAATATCCGATCCGATTTTGAAAATTATGTGCATTTATGACAATAGAACGAAGTTGGTGTTATAAAAAAAAAAAAACAAACTGGAAATTATCATTTAATTTGTATTCGGGAATCTTTGACCTTTCCCCTTCTAGATTGATTGCAAGTTGCCCAAGTTGCCAAGTTCAGAAGGGATGCTTGAGATTGGAAGGGCAAGTGCTATATTAAGAACGGGGCAATGTTACCGTTTTGCTCGCCCATTCTATTGAGGTATATTACTGTAGGATATATGATGTTTTATCCCATTCCTTAAAAAGTAATTCTACAATTCATTTGACTAAAATTTCGATCTGTTGTCACTTTGAATTGCTTTAACAAACTGATTAAATCGATTCTTGATCAGATTGTAAAATCCATTCAAGTATCATCTAGGATAAGATATTTCTTGTGATATAGATAGAGCTAAATCCCTCTAGTATAATCGTCAAGTATTCTAAGGGGGTGTTTGGTTCGAGTATTGTTGGATTACATTGTAAAATCAAATTACAAGGAAATCTGCTATTTTACATGGAAAGTAGTTGGTAATATGAAATTGTTGTGTTTGGTAAGTAATATAAATTATTTGTAAAGTAAATAAAATATAATATTTTGAGCATTGATATTACCATTGTATCCATTTTTGTCCTTTCTCTACCTCCTTTGCTGCTTTGCATTGAAAGGGGAGAGAATAGTCGGTTTTCTTGTAATTGAAGTGGTGGGTCCCACGGAAAGCAAAAATGCAGACCCTCACCTCTGCATTTTGATTGCAAGGAAAGCAAGGCAGACCGGCAATAGTTAGAAGGCTCGGGAAAGGTGCATTACATCTAACCAAACACCCCCTAAGGGAATAACAACTCTGTATTGGCTGTAATAAATTAACCAGAATAAGTCGTCAGCTTTATTCAGATTGTTCTATTTTGTCCAATGACAGATGTCATGATCTTTATTGAAGATGCCACATGCCATAAATAGTAGACCCTCTCCATGCCCAATCACTCCAATCCTCTTCCTAAGGTGCGACACTATATCAGGCTCAAGCATTGAAGCAATGTTATTTGACAATACGGATAACGAGTTAATCTCCCAACCAATGTTAAGTTACATTTAAATTCTTGGAACTAACAAAACATTACTCAATAGAAAATGTTGCCTAGATTTAGGATTTAGACACATGTTCTATTCACTTGAACTAACTATTGAGGGTTAACGTATGATTTTGTTGAAGTTTATTTCTTAAAAATCAACGTGTTATTACTTATGAAAACTCGGTTCAACCTATCAAAATCTCGCTGAACCTAGAAAACGTGAACTCTTAACCATAATCAATTAGGGCTATTCCTAAAAACTAAAAAATCAAACTGAATTGTCGAACTACACCAAATTGAACAAATAATAACCGAACCATTCAAACCAATTTGCTAATGGTTTGATTTTTTTACAGATAAGAGGTTCGATTAATTACTTGATATAATTGGCTCAGTTAATTAGGGTTAACCGAACCAAATAATTTTCTAATTAATAATTAAATAAAACTAAAATATACAATTATAAACCAAAATATATATTTCAATTATATTTTTTATTGTCCGGACCTATTGTATTTTATACATTGTATTATATTTATTTACATAAAAACCGGTTAACCGGTTTACCGAATTATTCAAACCGATTTTAAATAATTATAATTTTCTTTCTAAAGAGGCTAAGGTTTGATCCCGTACCATTGAACCGAAACAAAACTGAACCAAAAATGTGGTTTAATTTGGTTTGAAACAGTTTTCTGAACCGAACCAAACCATGAATAACCCTAAAGCCTGTTCAATATACGATATGGTTTGAAAGCTGTGTATCTATCATAATAGGATGAAGTTGGCGATTTAAAAAAAATGGGAATTATTATTTTATTTGCATTTGGGAATCTTTGAATTATTAAAAACTGTGTAGCTAGTTCAATGGTGCTCCAACCTCCTTATTTATTTGTCGATACATTTGGAAAAAATTGAATCATCGAGACAGAAGACATTGGTAAATTATATGATAAATTCACTCCCGACAGTTGAATATAATATAGGAGAAAATTTTAGGTAATCCTACCTCACCACTTAACCCGAGAAAACACAAATTAAAATGTGATAAATGAACAAATTAATGTTAATCATCCGAGTAATGTCTATAATTATTACTAATCAAAATAATTTAATTGGTTCTTCAATACCATGCCATCATGAGATAGTATTATTTAAGATTTTTTTTTTCATATTATAGACTAGTTTCCCGTTGCTGCATCTACTATAGATATTGTCAAATTTAAAATAAATAGGAAGAGTATTAGGGACGGTAGAGAGAAATTACTAGCCAGGAGACCGAACTCATGAGAGTAATTGATACTTCAGTAATGAACGACTAAACGATTACAATACTGAAAGAGGCTATTTATAAACTAAAAAGAAAAAGGAAACATAATAGCATACGTATATAAAATCTAACTGTCTACGTACTTGACCGTCTAAGCGTTACGTGGTGCGATTGCCCGAGAGTTGAGACAGTTAAGTGAATAGTTTCATTAGCTCCTTAGATATGGTCTGGAGAAAGCTGCAATCAATAGGATTTTCCTAATCTCTTTCCCGAAAGGGAAGAACTTGAGTAGCAGTATTCTTGCTCCACCCAAGTCAATGAAAATCGTATGTACAGTTTGGAGGGAGATCTTTCTTTCTTATCTTTTAAAATCCACCCTACAATATGGGGTCAAAAAGCCAAAATAAATTATTTTAGCCCTCATGATTTATACTATTAATGATTATGCATGTCGATCTATAGTAATTGTGTACGATAGATACTCATACAGGTTTACCTTGCAATTTGACTTTATCCCCCTAAATATCTAGAAAATTTTTCCATTCCATTACATACAAAGAATTTACTTGTTACTAATAGAGTCTAGTCTCAGCTTTTCTTTAGACCCTTGTTTCAATAGTTCTTCTCCTTCCTTGGTAAACATTTTAGTAGAAGATATGATTTCTTGAGACGGAGGTTTATTCGTTTGGAAGGATCGTATCAACGTCCATGAATGATAAATCATACATTGAACTGCCGAATCGAAAAAATTGGGTGCTATCGTATAGCTTTGTATCGGGTAAGTTTAAGTTTACGAGTTAGAGATAAGCCCGAAAAGAACAAACCTTACAGCCAAGCGGCTGGGCCGAGAAGGAGGAGTCATTACCAAAAGATTGGATGGGTGAATTGGAAAAGAAATGGTAATTGATCATTACGGTGCTTTCTCTATCAATTAGATATTTTATTCATAAAATAAAGTTTCTAAACATATCTATTTCTTCGTACTTCGGCACTGATGAGCGCATCGAACTATCCATGTGAATGAGAGCCCTCACAGCCCAAGCACAATGGCGCAATTATCGGGGACGTGCTCTACCACTGGGACCCTGCAGTGGAGTTTCTCGATTGAATCTGCTTTGAATTTGTTTGATATTTTCTTGTTATTGAAGTTGAAGAATAGACTTTGAGTTTTTATTTCTTTTTTCATTTTTTGATATTCATCTTCGATCTAATTAATTTATACATTAAAATTTACGAAATGCATATGTTTTATAAAATTGTTCAGATTAAGGATAAAATAACAATTTCTTATTTTTCTCTCACTCAATATTTACAATATTAGCAGTAAAAAATTATCACTTTTGAACAAATCGTTTAAAATAATAAAAAGAAAAAGAAAAAATTGACATAATATATTAATAATAATTGAGAATGTTTCATTTACTGCTATTATAAACAAACGAAATTCAAATGAATTAAATTACAATGCTTTATAAATAAATAATCTTTTTTTTTTTTTTATAAAAAGTCTGTCCTAATATTCCACATGTATTCATTTTTATTTTCTTGATGGTTCGTGTCTTATATATATATATATATATATTCACGTTCAAATCTACCCTATTGGAATGGGTATGTGGGTTGCCTCTAGCTCTCTCTCCGGCATGTGTGTGGCTTCGTCGAAACTTCTAAAGATTACACGTAAATAATAAATAAATTTTGGCCGTGAAAACCAACTTAGGGTTGGCCTAATAATTCCCTCACTAGACCTCTAAATGGGTGATCTCAGGATCGAATTCCAGGTTGGGAAGGTCGATGGGAATTTTCCCAAGAATCCCGGTCCAACTGCAGATTAGTCTCGAGGTGCGTTTCGATTGGTTCGAGAATATTGTATGGTGCCAAAAAAAAAATGGCCATGAAAGAGATAATGAAAATGGTAGGCATGCCGCAACAGAATATATGGAACAAGGCGCCTTTGCTCGTAAAGGTCAAACAAAATCTTAGTTGAAAAGGTCGAGCAAAATCTTAGTTGAAAAGGTCGAGCAAATCGGGGCAATCAGGGAAGGAATACGTGTTGATTGCCTTACTATAGGATCACTTATAAGGTATGTAAAAACGAATTCAATTCGGTTCGATTCAGCACAGTACATACTAAGTTTAAAGTAGAACTTAACTGGTTTAAGAGGAAGATCAGACTGCTTTAAAATTGTTCAAAAACTATTTTTTAAAAATTAAAATGATTTAGTTCAGAGACCTGATTGAACCAAACCAAAGAGTTTTTTTTTTCTTTAAATGATGAACGGTGAGAGACGACTGTTAATTATTTTTTAAGAATATAATAGGTAAAAATAGTTCGGTTCGGTTAAATCCTTTTTTCAAACTTAATTGTTTAAATGTTAATAAATAAAAGTATAAAATGGTTCAGTTCGAACCGGTTAACAGAATTAGTAACACTTAAAATTTATACTTTTAAATAAGCAATGTCCGATTCAATTTTAAAATCTTTGTGCAACTAGTATAATAGAATGAAGTTGGCGATAAGGAAAAAAAAAAAACTAAACTTGAAATTAATTATTTAATCTGTATTTGAGAATCTCTTTGACTTTTCCCATTCCAGATTGATTGCGATAGTTCAATGTTACTCCAACCTCAACATTTATTTCTCGATACATACGGAAAAGTCCGAATCATTGGGACAGAATACGTTGGCGGGCATTGGTAAATTCTATGATAAATTCACTCCTCCAGTGGAATATATTATTACAGACCCCAGTTCCCTATGTTGTATCTAATATAATATACGCATATACACATACTAAAGTTACATTCAATACGAAATGTGATATGGACACAGACAATTAATTAAGCATTCGATCCCATATTCGATATCCTGGCATGTCACTGACTCCCTCAATCTCTCGGAGCAATGATCAATTCCTAGTTCCCAGGAGGATTGTCACATCTTCCCTTACGAAGGTAAATTCCATAAATATCCCCTATTCAATTAGGGGCAAGGTATCCCTCTCATCTCTCATTTGCAACGATTTACAGTGTTCGTAACAGCGGTAGAGTACAGTACATACATCCACATTAAAAGGAGGCTTAGCGGTATTTTTATTGTTGAGCAATAATGTGACAAGTACACATATAAGCAACAATGGTTACACTCATCATTTCCCATTACCACCAATTAAACACCCCATTAGTTTATGCCAATAATTTTTTTCTCTCTTTTTATAAAGCTTACGTCTTGAGTTTTGAGTTGATGTGCTTTTCAGTGCGTGAAAGGGGGGAATGCTGAAACAGGTTTAACGGCTGGCAACATTAGATTAGAACTGCACATGGCAAGAGGGATATGAATTGTTTACGTCATAAGCTACCAGTAACTATTACTCATGCGCCACTGCTCCTCCCCCTATAAATCTCCTCTTCTTTTTAATTTTCTTCATAGTTGCACTCTCTCCTCCTCTGATCTCTCTTCTGTAATTCCTCTTGTTTCTCCTGCAATTCTTCCTTATTAACTCTCTGCCCTGTAATCTCTCTCTCTCTCTCTCTCTCTCTAAGCTTCTGTGTACTCGCATCTACTGCAATTCTTCTGTCTTTTTAAGGGATCAGGATATATAACTCCGTGCTCTATCACAAACACACAGAGAGAGAGAGAGAGAGAGATAATGGGTTTGGTGCTTGGGGTAGCCGATCATTTCCGAGCGGAGCTGGCGGAGACGCTGAAGAGGAAGTGGAGTCGTCATCGCTCAGGGAATGTGGCGGATGCACCAAGCGTAGCCCATTTCTCCGCCATTGCAACTATCAACTTGGAGCCTGGCAGTCATATCTACTCCTACCGACGTCAGGGCTTGTACTCCCACCACGGTTCGTGTTTTCTCCCATTCTCTTTCTTAAATTTTATGCACACATGTCGGTATCTCTGGACTCTGGCCTGGAGTATACAACCCACCTGCGAGGCTATACACATGGGAGGCTGGTCTAACCCACCAACCCATCCGATGATCATGGGTATGTCAGCCGCCCACGGTCCGACTCCGGCCTCTAAGTGGACCACGTCTGTCTGGTCCAATTCCGATGTCTTCTAGGCGTAATTTGTAGGCTTCTTTGCTGTCTCATGCACACTGTCGCACACGTACACAGACAGATGATAAGTAATTCTGACCCGCGAAGTATTTCCTTCTCGACAAGGCCGTCGGTGATCGGTCGTATATCCTATGGTCTCTGGCAATGGGGTTGCAG
>JAOYND010233760.1:0-24210 GCA_025802135.1 Lagerstroemia fauriei
TGTGAAGAATGACCTAAAACTCAGATTTCCAAGTCGGGAATGGTTCATTAAATCATATCAATTGTAATATCAACAGTAGCCATCAAGCTTGACATAACATGCTCGAAAAAACCAATCTTTTGTTTGAAGCAATTGACATAGCTTGGTTCATTCTTGTCACTTTAGGTTTTTCAATCTTTTTCTAAAATCATGTGCAGGTGAGACTCTCATACATTAAGGCTTAACAACGGTACCTGCAAGGAAAAGGAAAAGGAACAAAATGAGGGCTTATGAAGCATGAAGGATGATAAAACATCCTCCAAGGCTTGTTCCTTAGTCTTAGGAGACCCATGATAAAACATCTAGAAAAAAAAATTAAAATCAAATTTAATTTTCCACTTTTGAATCCTCCAAGGAAGCGCTCAATCAAGCCATTTGCTTGTCACGCTTCATAGACTCGCTATTAGGCCTAGTCGAGTTCCTCGTAAACTCGGTCCTTTTCTTCTTCATGGTAGGTGCCATGTTCATTCATGTTTTCCCTTGAAACTCCAACGTGAATATGAATGGACTCGCCGAGAGGCTTGTGCCGAATACTTCATTCATGTTCTGTCTTGATCACCATGGAATCGCCAGACATATCCCTGAGGAATTCCTACTCGTCTTTGTCTTTGATCAGTCGATGCTTCAATTAGGTACTTCGCACAAGTCACTCATAACTTAGGAAGTCGGTAATTGGTCATTCAACTTGTGGTGAGGGACGCTGCTAGGTTGCACCGATCGAACACAAGAGAAGGATGTTCATAAGGAATCGCCCAACTTCCTTGCAACTATCAAATGATGGAGAGTTCATCACTCGATGTCGCTTGGGAGTGACAAATGCTTACAACTTCACTATCTTAAGATCGCGATGTATCGGAACATCCAATCGAGTTGTCTTATGAAACTCTTCGATTTTCAAATCATGTGACATTCCTTTAAGTCAACAATCGAGGGCTCCTTATGCCGGAGTCATCCTAAAATATTTAAAATCGAGGTTTCACTTAAGCAATACCAGGTGCATGGAAAAGATCACTTGGGAGGGTAACACGACCTAAAAGCCGAATTCGCAATACATGGGTACTCGATTGTCAATTCCTCTCCACTCTCTTCTTGAGTTTCGACGCCACTGAGCCTTCTGCCAAGCGCGAGGATAAAGCTCTGGTCTCCTGTCGTTTGAAGCTCTCGCGACCTGAGGCCACATTTACAAGAGTTAAAGACATAAGAAACATGGATGCCTCGAATATCGAAAGCAGGACATCACGTGCTTGGTTATTTCAACAAAAATTGTACCCATGGATTTTCTGTTTTCAAACCTATCCATTTACTTAAAACATTTTCACCATCTAAGTGTTAGCCTACAATCTATCTCCAACTTTAAAGAATCATGAAAAAGAGATGGTGTTGCTCTTGACTAGATGCGGCTTAGCTATATCTTTTGCTCCAATCGATCTCACCATCGAAGTTTTGATATTCCTCTAACATTGGATTGCCTTGGTCTAACCCCTTAGATGGTCTGCCTTTTATCGCAAATATAGATTAAGAGCTTCAATAAGCTCCAATCCATCTGGTAACTAATTCGACGCATATGTCTTCAATCTGTTAGACATAGATATACATTGTCAGGAGAAGATGCCACTTGTATGTCTAACATCGATCCGATGTGGGACTATCGACAAGCAAATCTAGGTTCCATCCCCGTTCAGACAGAGGAGTAATCGGCTTAAGGACTAATGGCAACTCTACTATGTTTTATTTTGAAAACATGATGCAAGTGCAAAAAATGAAAGCAGTCCATTAACATTAGTTACATAAACACAAAAATCTCAAATTAAATGGGCTGTCGAACCTAAAACTTGTAAACCTAGGAGCCCATACCAAAATACAAGAGAAAGACCCTTCTATCTATACGTAAGCTAAACTATGGGCCTGATTGATCGCAAAATACCTTAAAATCAAAATACAAAAGAAAAACTCAACTATCCTAGAATTAGCTTACCTACGGGTCTTATTCAAATTACAATCGGAACGGATGCTTGAAGGATTAATGCTATACATGAGGCTGGATCTAAAGGTAGGTTCTAAAAGTCCCTGGTCCATAGTATCCTATGTCCCCCTTTCAAGGCACTTCGGGCTTCCGAACCAAGCGAAGGTGTTTCAGAGCCATTTCTGACGGGAGTTCCCACGACAGGCGTACTCCTACTAACCCCCTCCTAGGGAAATCCAACGATCCGAGTTCGATCGTTATTCAGGGAATGTAGTACTAAAATAAAGCGTGCAAGTAAGTAAATAAACAAACAACCAGGGATTCTGGGCCCAGACCCTCTTCGATCCCTAGTGGAGTCGTCAGCTGTCAGACCTGAAAATTTTCCAACTTGAGGTTTGCCCCAGAGGCTATAGGCGGGCACGAGGCCTAGCTTGAGATTTTAATTGTGATTGGATTTGGAGTCGCCACCAATCGTTTAAGGACTATTCCTAAGGTCAATCAAAAACCTATTATTTTCCTAAGGGAACATGATACTATTCACTTAGGTCTTTATTTTATCGGTCTTGAACCAAAGTTTGAGTACGGGGGGTCTTGTTACAGTCGAAAGGCCCTCAAGCAAATTGACACAGCCAAGATCGGTACCCGTCCCTATTGTCTAAGTTGTTCATTTGCTTGCACATATTAATTAACCCAATTGATACCCTAATCGAAATTCAGATCGTAGATCCAAATATCAAAATGAATAATCAAAGTACGTGCCCTATCATGATACTATCCGTCCTAATCTATGTGCAGAAAGTAAAGGTTCCACTATTTTCACATTACAAGTATTCATCATCTCTCTTTCTCACTCTAACCGCCCCATACATTTGTGCATTCAAGTACAATGATTTTCCCGCCTAATTCAGCAAAGATGTAATTAAAGCACACATCAATTAAATAAGAAAGTAACATGCAATTTATCCACAAGCAAAGTCAACTACTAATGAGCCTAAGACCTGAATCAAAGATACAAGGACAGACAGAACCAGGTGTAGAATAACCATCAAGATGTAACGACGATTAATAAGTCAAAACCCAAAGCTTTGATGGTAAAACACACTAGAAATCAAGAGAAAATGCCAAATAAAGATCAATTGCCATACCATATGTCAGAAGAGCCGCCTTTTTCATCAAAAACATTATTGAAATTAAGAGCAAACACCAAGTAAAGATTAGCTACAGTGTCAGGTAAATGACAACTCTATTGTCCATTAAAATATCATAAAAACCAAGAGAAATCATGGAGCAAACACGAGCTACAACCACAAATACTAAATAGCCTCGCTCTCTATCGAAAACATTATTGAAATCGAGGGTAAACACTGAGTAAGGGGCTGATGCAATGGCAGAGAACAAACAGCTCTATTCTCACGGAAAAATATCATGGAAATCATGAGAAATCATCTAATAAGGACCAGCTGCAGCTACAGACAGTAAACAGTTCTATTCTCCATAAAATCGTCATCGAAATCAAGAAAAAAAATGCTGAGAAAAGGGGCTGTTGCAATGACAGGTATTAAACTGCTGAATTCCGCTCGAAAATGTTCGAAAATAAGGGGAATCATCGAATAGAGGACCAGCAGCAACTACAGCCAATAAACAACCCTATTTTCCACCGAAATGTCATTGATATCAAGGAGAGATGCCGAGCAAAGAGCTGCTGCGATGACTGATAATAAACAGCCCTATTCCCCTCACCATTGCATTGAAAATATGGGGAAATCCTTGGGCAAAGAATCAGCAGCAACTATAGGAACCAATCAGCCCCATTTCCTATCAAAAGGGTCATTGGAATGAAGGGAAAACAGTGAGCAAAGAGCTGCTGCAACAATAGGCAATAGATAGCTCTATTCTCATTGAAAATGGGATTGAAATCATGAGAATCCTCGAGCAATGACCAGCTGCAATATCGAACATTAAACAGCCCATTCGCTGTTAAAACGACAATGAGAATCAAGAAAAAATGCTGAGCAAGGAGTTGCTGCAATGACAGACAATAAAGAGCTCTTTTCCCTTCGAAAATGACATCCAAATCATGGAAAATTATCAATCAAGGAGCTGCTACATTATTGAGGTATGCAGAGCCCCATTCTCAGTGAAGATGACATTCAAATCAAGAGGGAATATCAAGCGATGAAGCAGCAGCAGCAGCAACATGGGTATAATCGGTGAAAATAACATTTAGATCAAAAGGAAATGTCAAGTCATAAAGCAGCAGCAGCAGCGGCAACGGTCGACAGACTCGAATCATTCAGTTATTCTTCTCACAAGCTTCAACAACCAAAGCACTCATATATAGATGGGTAAAACAACGGGATTTCAAACCAGTTCTAAGGAAAAGAAAATGCTGTAGGTAGCAGATAGCCACCCCATTTGCTCCACAAACTCTAAATCTACCAGCAAGAACATCAGAATCAGTCTATGAGGTTTAAGAATTGAGTAAATTAACAATTTCATCCTCAAGAGATTTTTGCCTCATCCAACTCCCTCAGATATGTATTTTGTATCAATTGAGTCCTTAAGTGGGCTTTTTGTATCAATTATACCCTTTTGGTGTAACGTGGTATCAATTGGGTCCCTCATGGTATCAATTGGGTCTCTCGTGGTACCAATTAGGCCCCTCATATTATTAATTGGGTCCTTCATTGTATCATTTGGGTCCCTCCATTGAAATGACCATTAACAAAGTGATTATACCATCAATTAGGTCTCTCTCTCTATTTATTTTTTTTCAATTTGACACTCCCACTAACGGTATTATTATACTATCAATTAGGTCCACACCTTAATTTCTTTTTTATCAGTTAGGTGCCCATCTTAATTTCTTTTTTTATCAATTAGGTCCCCATCAATTTCTATTTTTTTTAAAATCTAAAAAAATTTTAAATAATATTTTTAAGTAATTTGACATATCCAAATAATCTTTTTAAATAGAAATTCTAAAAATAAAAATCTTTAAATTTTTTAAATTAGAAATAAATTTCAAAAAATTGTTAAAACATCATACAAATTATAAAATATAGGAAAACTAAAAAAATAAAATATTCAATATGTATAAAAATATGAAGAGCTTAAATTTTTTTAAAAATTTCTGAAAAATATAAAAATTTCGAAATGATTCTATATTTTATAAAAATAAAGAAATACAGAAAATAATAAAAATATAAAATTTTCAATAAATTTAATAAAAAATAAAAATTATATGTTAAAAATATATAAAAAAATTTCCTTTTTTTGTAAATTAGGAAAACTTGAAAATAAATAAAAAATTTATTAAATTCTAAAGGGTATAAAAACTTCAAAAATAAAAAAATTCATAAAATAAAAAAATTCCAAAATTATGAAAATTTTAAAATTATTCAGAAAATTAGAAATTTATTTGAAATTTAAAAATAGAGAAGATTCTAAAAATTACACAATATATATTACAGATGTGATGGACTAATATTTTGCTATCATATGTAACATAAAGAGATACTTACAGGAAAGATAAGGAATTTTAAATTTTTTGGAAACTTTCAAAATTATTACAGAGGTGATGGACTAGTATTTTATATTTTTAAAATTTTTTTAGAATTTTAGAATTATTTAAATTTTTTTAGAATTTTAAAATTATTTAATTTTTTTAGAATTTTAAAATTATTTTAAAATTCTTATATTTTTAGGTACATACTTAATTTTTCTAAATCTTTTAAATTTTTTCTTATTTCAAAAATTTATTTTTGAATTTTTTAGAATTTTTTCATTTTTTTAGAATTGTTTCTAATTTACAAAAATAGGTTTTCGATTTAAAAAACCTCTAATTTCTTTCATATTTTTGAAATATCTTAAAATTTTCTAGATTTTTTTAAAAATTATTTGAAATTTCTTATAATTTTTTTATTTTTTTTAATTTTTAATTTTTTCTAAATCATTATTATTTAATGATTTCGTAATTTATAGGACTTTTCCAAAATTTGTTCTATATTTTTTGAAATTTTAAAAATCTTTTTCTATTTATAAATTTTTATTTGAAATAATATTTAAAAATGTCACGTCAGCACTCATATATGTGTGACAAAAAATTATTTAGGGACCCAAATGATGCAAAACAAATCTCTTAGGGACGAAATTACGGATATTTCTGTTAAAATTGACAAAAAAGTTAACGGATGATCTTTGAGGGACCTAATTGATACCATCAGGGACTTATTTGAGACCATCATGGACCTAATTGATGCCATGAGGGACCTAATTGATACCATAAGGGACCTAATTAATAACATCAGGGACCCAATTGATACCATGAGGGACCTAATTGATATCATCAGGGACTGAATTGACCCAAAATGCATATTTGAGGGAGTTGGATGAGGCAAAAAACTCTCAGGGACCCAAGTGAAGCAAAGTGCATCTCTTAAGGATGAAATTGTTAATTTACTCTTTAAGAATTCTTACCAGACTTACCCACTGGAATGATGCTCGAATCTGTTGCAAGCATCTCTCAGATGGACAACTCGCAATGGTTCTCGGGCTTGAGAGGTGAAGCGGTTTTGTGAAACCGGATCAGCAAGTCGTGACTCCATGGCTGTGACCTGAGATAGAGTGAGGGTTCATGTGACAATCAAAGGAGGCTCGAGACTGCCGTGGCTTGATGGACGGGAGGAATGATGGCGAGATGGTGCTCGATGGAGAAGATCGAAGACAGGGTAGTGGAAGGACAATTCCGTGGAGGTTTGAGGATGCACGATGCAGTTCGGGGTTGTCTGGGGTTTAATCGGTCGGCACCGCTTAGGTACATTATTGGGACATTGAGAGGTGCGTAAGGAGATAATGAGGAAACTCTAGAACCCTAGGTTAATAACATTGTTGAATTAATTATATGAGAGAAAGATTTGGCTTAAGACTAGAATAGGGGAAGTTGTCAACCCTAGGAGTATTTTAATTGATTAAATTTTGTTTGCTTTTATTACTTGCTTTGTTAATTACTTCCTACTTCTAATATTCGATTGACTTGCCTTGGATACAATTGTGTTAATTTTAGTGCTTAGTAGAGGAATCCTCGTGGGAACGATACTCTACTAATTCTTTATTACTTTATTGCGATACGTACACTTGCATCCACTCTTATCTCATATACGCAACAATTGTTCCATATGATTTCGGGCCATCTTCAATGAGAGTAGATCTCTTATTCGTTTGATTATGCAGTAGCTTTTTCCTGCAATTTTTCTCATGATTTTCATGTCATTTTCATCGAGAAAAGGGCTGTGCACATCCCAATAGTGCAATAGCTCCCATCTCGACATTTCTCTTTGATTCTAGTGTTGTTTTGGCCGAGAACGGGGCTTTGCACAGCCCGACAGTGCAGCAGCTACTATCTCGACATTTCTCCTTAATTCAAGTGTTGTTTTGATCGAAAAAGAGGCTGTGCATATCCCAATAGTGCAATAGCTCCCATCTCGACATTTCTCTTTGATTCAAGTGTCGTTCTTGCAGAGAATGGGGCTGTGCATAGTCTGACAGTGTAGCAGCTACCATCTTGACATTTCTCCTTGATTCAAGCGTCATTTTCATCGAGAAAGGGACTGTGCACATCCGGATGATGCAGCGGCTCCTATCTCTACATTTCTCTTTGATTCAAGTGTCATTTTCATTGAGAAAGGGGTTGTACATATTCCAATAGTACAGCAGCTCCTTCCCTGAAATTTTCCTTTCGTATGAGTGTCGTTCTAGTCTAGAATAGGAGCTATTCATCCCCTGTTATAGCTGATGCGAACTGGTGATTATTTGACATATGTTTCTTGTCTTTCTTAAGCTCTTACGCTCAAGTTTTAAATCCATCATTCGCTGCTGCATTATCATGGCTATTTTGAGCTTGTTTTTTGCTATTTCTAGGCTCCTAATGTCGAGTTTAAGGCTGTCAGTCACTGCTGTATTATCATGAAAGCTATCACTCGCTGCCATATTATCATGATTGTTTGGAGCTTGTTTCGTGCCAATTTTGGGCCCCTAGTGCTGTGTTTCAAGCTGTCACTCGCTGCCACATTATCATGGCTATTTTGTCATTTATGGACTCCTAATTTCGTGTTTAAGGCTGCCACTCACTACTACATTATCGTGGTTGTTTTGAGTTGGTTTTGTGTCATTTTTAGGCTCCTGATATCGTGTTTAAGGCTATCGCTCATTGCTGAATTATTATGGTTATTTGGTGCCCTTTTTTGTCGTTTCTAGGATCTTAAGTTCTTGTTAAAGGCTTCGTGTTATTATATTTAGGCTTGTTAATGCATGTTGAACCTTCACGACTGATTTTTCATTCCATTTGCGCCTCGCATGTAAGCTCATCATTTTAAACTCTTTGCATTTTAGCCACCACTTGAGACATTTTACGTATTACTCCTCCACTAGGACATTTTACACATTAGTCCCTCACTTGTTAATCTTGTTTGTGGATGAATTGCCTGGTGCCTTTTGGAATGATGATGCGTGATCTGATTACATCGTCTTGAACCTAGGTGGGATTTGGGGATTCCATTGTATTTGAGTGAACAATTGTAATGGAACGGGTAGTGAGAGAGAGAGAGAGTGGTGATGAATCCATGTAAACACGACCATAGTGGAACCCTTTACTTTTTGCACTTAGTTTAGGTCGTGTGGTATCATGCTAGGGTATGTGATCTTGATTATTGATCTTGATTTTGGATCTACGATTCAAAACTTGATCAGGGAAACAACTGGATGAATTAAAACGTGCAAGCAAGCAAACAACATATATATAGCGATGGGTGCCGATCTCGGGCGTGCCAATTGGCTTGCGAGCCTTTCGAACATAACAAGACCCCTGAACCCAAACTTTGGTTCAAGACCGACAACTAAACAAACCTAAGTGGATAGCATCATACTCCCTTAGGTAAATAATAGGTTTATAATCGACCTTAGGACTAGTACTTCAACGGTTAGTGGCAACTCTAAAAATCTAAACACGGCTAAAGCTCCAAGCTAAGTCTCGTGCGCGCCTATAGCCCCTAGGGCTTAACCAAGTCGGAAACTTTTTAGGTCCGACAAGCTGTAAGGACAATCCTAATAGCCAAGAAAACAAGAGGTAGAAAACCATTCCTTTTGCACCGTTGGGTGCAGAAGGGGATGGACAAAGTGGTGCTAGTAGTCTTGGTTCATTGCCTTCCCATTTCAAATTTGACCAGGATGTTTGCTAGAATGAGCTTATAAAGATGTTCATACCTACTGAGCTTCCTTTTAAATTTGTAAAGAATGATGCTTTTCGTAAGTTTAGTGGTGTGCTACATCCGAGGTTCAATGTCCCTTTACGTTCTATTGTCGCATGTCGAATTCTCATGTTGTTTGAAGCCTAGAAACTCAAGTTAAAGAGATTTTTATCATAACATTGTCATAGAGTTTGCCTTACCGCTGACACTTGGACCTCGTGTCAAAACTTGAATTACATGTCTTTGATTGTCCATTAACCATTGGAGATTGCACAAAAAGATAAATGAATTTTTGTCAAGTTATTGGACATTTAGGAGAGGTTACGGCTAAAAGTGTTGAGATGTGCTTGATTGGTTGGGAATTAAATAGAGTATTGAGCTTGACTGTTGACAATGCTTCATTAAATAATGTCGGGATAGCATATTTGAGGAGTCATGGAATAGTGTGATATTGAAGGGAGAATACATTCATATGTGTTGTTGTGTGCATATTTTGAACTTGATAGTGAAGGAGGGTTGAAGGAGATAGATGATTCGATTTTAAGAATTTGAGTTGCTGTTAAGTATATTAGATCTTCTCCTTCCAGATTTTCTAGATTTAAGACATGTGCAGAACAATAAAAAGATTGCATATAAAGGTCTTATTTCCCTAGACGTTGAAACTGGATGAAATTCAACATATACAATGTTAGGGGTTGCTATAAAATACCTAAAGACATTTGAATTACTTGATATGCAGGATAAGAAGTTTGCCGAGGAGTTAAGTGGTAAGAAGGGGAAAGGGTTGCCTTTAGAAAAAGATTGGGATTATGCTCGCTCACTTTTACCATTCTTGAAAATATTCTGAGGTACCCATGCGTATTTCTGGTACCTCATATGTTACTGGCAATAGATACATGAAAGAGAGTTTCAGTATTGGTAAAAGGATCTTTCAATATTGTGAATCCAGTGATCGGAGTATCAGTTGAATGGCTAGTAGGATGAAAAAGAAGTATGATAAGTATTGGGGAGATCCAAATGGTGTCAATATGTTGTTATTAATTGCGGTGGTTCTTGATCCTAGGTATAAGCTTGAATATGTCAATTGGTTTATTAACTACTTCTTCAATCAAGATAAGGCAACTGAATTCCATGCAAAAGTGTTGGCTTGTTTGAAATCATTATAGGAGTAATATCGAGGAAGTGATGAGTACCCTCAGAATGCGCCAATGGAAGTATAAAATGATGAACAAGAAGATGATGATCCCTATTGTATACGCTTATATCCACAGTCTACAAGATGTAGATCGAATACAAGGTCTGAGCTTGACAAGTGCCTTCACAAGGAATGTGAACCTTACAATAATTATGTTGAATTGGATTTACTAAATTGGTGGAAAGTGAATTCAACTCGATTTCCAGTCCTTGCAGCCATAGCTCGAGAGGTGCTAACCATACCTGTGTCTATCGTATCCTCCAAATCAACTTTTAGTACAAGAGGAAGGGTACTCGATCCTTATCATAGTAGCCTCACATCCAAAATAATAAAGGCTCTCATTTGTTGTACTCAAGATTGGTTAACGTCTATACATTCTTGGTTGTTTTCACCTGAAAACTTTGAGAAGCTAGAGAAAGTTGAGTAAGGTAACTTTTTTGTGGATTTAAAAATTTCAATATATTTTTTGTAATTTATAAAATAATGTTTACATGTTTTTTTGTTTTGCTGAAATGGCATCTCAATCAAAAGCATCAACTTCAAGAATTATATCTCTTGATGATTGAACCATCTAAATTTGTAGAAAGGTTTGTAATATTTTTTTTCAACATTTAGTCAAGATTTTTCATTGTCAGTAACCGAATATATTATTTTTTTGCTAACTCTTGTCTTTTTATGGTTTGTGATGCAATGATCCTCAAAGCAGTTGGATGCTATAGTGTGGTAATTAATAGATGAAAACATGCATGCTTTTATCTTAGTGTAGCTCACTGTTTTATTTTAGTCTTGAGATGTTAACAGTTCATACTATAACATTGAGATAATCAAGATTGACGTTGGTGAAAAGCTGTAGCCGGTATCAAGTCCAAGTACTTCAAATGGAAGGCATGGAGCTGTTTTAGAGTGGAAATACGCATACAGATATTGATTTTTGGAACTGTATGGAGTCTTGCGATGTTGACTTATGTTTCTTGATGTTTGTTGTAAACATCATTTTGATTTTTGATACCTCGCTGTTTATTTATGCTTATTTGCAGTGAAGTGTTTCTTGATTGTTCATAAATCATTCTAGTAATTTAAATATTTTTTATCATGTAAGCATATAAAGTTGTTTTTCTTTCTAGTTATATTCGGTTCGAACTGGTTTCGGACAAAACCGAAATGGTTTTAAAACAGTTCGATTAGGTCTTAGTTGGTTTTGAACCGAACTTATATGTTTTAAAATCAGTTCGGTTCGAATTCAATTAGCCGAACCTTTTAAAACAATCCGGTTATTTTTTTCCTAAACCAGTTACAGTTTGTCATCGCTATGCCAAACCGAACCGAAAATAATCAGTTTCTATGGTTTGGTTCGGTTAGAAACCAGTTCGACCCTCAACTGATTTTGCACACCCCTAACTGCCTGAACTCCTTAATATGCTAAAGACTGCTAAGATTCACCTTGTGAAGGATGAGGGTGAAGTGTTGTTAGTGGGAGGTTCCTCTAAGAAGAAGGCGAAGAGAATCCCTAAGAAGGGAAAATCTTCTAATAATAAATTTGTGAAGCCCAAATGAAGATTTAGAAGAAGGGAAAAGAGAGTTTCTTAGAAAGGTGCATGCTTTCATTAGAGAAAGGTGCATGCTTTCATTAGAGAAAGGCGCATTCTACTTTATGGGTATTAGATACTAGGTGTAGTTCTTATATCTGCAAGTCATTGCAGGGACTCAGAAGAAGTAGAATACTGAGCAAAGGGGGGAGTAAGACCTACGATTTGGAAATGGTGGAAGAGTTATAGTTTTAGCAGTAGAAACCTTTTGTTTAAATTTACCTTCGGGTAAGACTATTAAACTTAATAATTGTTATTGTCAGACTTGAGAAATTTCCGACCTGAGGTATCCCCATGGCCTATCGCGCATGAGACCTAACTTGTGATTTTGATTGTGTGTGGATTTGAAGTCGCCACTAATCTTTTAAAGATTAGTCCTAAGATCTATTAGGTACCAATTATGTACCTAGAAGAGCATGATATTAACCATCTAGGTTCTTATTTATCGGTCTTGGGCCAAAATTTGAGTTTGGGTGTCTTATTACGTTCAAAAGGCTCGCAAGCCAATTGACCTGCCAGAGATTGGTACCCATCCCTATGTATGTGTTGTTTGCTTGCTTGCAAGTTTTAATTCATCCAATTGTTTCCCTGATCAAGGTTCAGATCGATGGTCAAATATCAAAATCAATAATCAAGGTACGTGCCATAGCATGCCACCACACGACCTAATCTTAGTGCAGAAAGTAAAGTGTTCCACTATGATTATGATTACACGTAGTCATTGGCACTCTCTCACACTACCCCCATACATTTGTCACTCAAGTACAATATTTTTCCTGCTCCCTGCCTACATAAAAAAAGATGTAATTAAACCACATATCAATCAATCAAGAAAACATGAAGCAATTTATCCACAAGCAAAGTCAACAACTAATGAGCCTAAGACCTGAATTAGAGGTAGAAGGGTAGACAGAAACTGTGTGAAATAACCATTGAGATGCAATGACAATTAGTAAGCCTGAACCCAAAACATAGATGCTAAAACACACTGATAGCAATTTATCCACAAGCAAAGTCGACAACTAATGAGCCTAAGCCCCGGAATTAGAGATAGAAGGGCAGACAGAAACAAGTGTGGAATAACCATCGAGATGCAACGACAATTAGTAAGCCTGAACCAAAAACATAGATGCTAAAACACACTGATACTAGCACTGAGTGGTCACGAATGCAACAACAGAGGTGGGCTTAAAACTCAAGCTTAAGAGCCTACAAAAACACCTTAAAAATCAGCATCAAAACACCACAAATGTAACAGTCAATGACAAGTAAACTAACTCTCTAATCTCTACGAAATGGTATAAAAAATGAGAGAAATCATCGAGCAAAGAGCTGCTGCAACTATGGACACTAAACAGCCCCATTTTGGATGAAAATTGTCATGAAAACCAATGAAGAACACATAGCAAAAAGCAGCAGCAAAGACAAGTAGTCTGAAGCTCTAATCTCCTCAAAAGAGATATCGAAGATGGGAGAAATCATTAAGCAAAGGAGCTGCTGCAACTGTGGACACTACGCATCCCATTTCCTATCGAAAATACAATGAAAATAAAGGAAAAACTTCTGGCAAAGGGTTGCTGAAATGGCCAGAAAACTCAGGCTCTAATCCCCTCAAAGCGATATCGAAAATGGGAGAAATCGTTGAGCAAAGGGACTACTGCAACTATGAACTCTTATGCAGCCTATTCCCTATTAAAAATGCCATTAAAACAAAGGAAAAACTCCCGGCAGAGGGCTGCTGCAATGACCAGAAAACTAAGGCTCTAATCTCCTCAGGAGCGATATTGAAAATGGGAGAAATCGTCGGGCAAAGAGACTGCTGCAACTATGAACTCTTATGCAGCCCATTCCCTATTGAAAATGCCATGAAAGGAAAACTCCCTTTGGGCTGCTGCAAGGACCAGAAAACTAAGGTTTTAATCTCCTCAAGAACAACGTTGAAAGCGGGAGAAATCATCGAGTAATGACCAGCAGTAACTATAGACTCTAAGCAGCCATGTTTCCAATAAAAAATCTTGCTCAAAATGAAGGAAAAACAGAACAAGGAGCTGGTGCAATGGACATTAAACAGCCCTATTCCCCTCAAAATTATATCAAAAAGCATAGGAAATAATTGGGCAAAAAAGCAGCTACCACAACAAGTGATAAAAAGCCCTCGTCTAGCAATGTTGCATCAATCGTGACAACCAAAATCATGACAGGACAATATCATACGGTAATCGATCAACGACTATAACAGTTATGGGGTGTTTGATTGGGTGGAGTGGGATGGGGAATAGCCTATTCCAGTGAACCAAACATGTTCAAGTTATTCCGGTCATGAATATAAGGGGAATAGAGGGGGTTTTGCTATTACTTGTAAAACCATTCAGAATAGAGTTGCTCCACCAGGAATAGTGATGAAATGTCCAAAATACCCTTCACTAGTTCTTGAATTTACGAACTCTGCCATCGTCTTCTACCTCTGCCCCCATTCGCTTGCCTGAACGTCGCTGGCCGTCTGCCTGCCGTCCTCCATCCGCTTGCCGTCCTCCACTGGCAGCTGTCCGCCTGCCGTCCTCCGTCGATCGTCTGCCCGCTGTCCGTCGTCACAACTGGTGCACATCTCCTCCATCCGGATCGGCTCGAGTCCTCGGGGTCTAGCCCAAAATCCACTGCGGCGAGCACATCTCCTCCCTCCGGTGAGCACATCATCTCCGACGACGAGCACAGCCAATCCTCTCGTCCACCACCGACGTCCATCTCCTTCACCTCTCTCTCTCTCTCTCTCTACTGGTTCGACAATGGAGATTCGATGGTGGGGGGCTCGACGGCTGGGGTTCTGCTCAGTTTCGAATGCACGACGGTGGGGGGCTCGACGGCGGGGCCCGGCTCAGCTCCGAGGGCTCGACGGCGGGGAGCTTGGCTCCGGGGGATCAAGCTGTCGGGAGGAAGACGATGAACAGTGCACGGTGGCACTGTTCATGCCTTTCTATTTTTTTAAAAAAAAATTTATAATTTTTTTATTCATAAAATAAAATAAATTTAAATTTAAATAATATAAATAAAACATATACATACAAGAGGGGTAGTTTTATCTTTTTATCCTTAAATATCCTATTCCTTACCACTTTATTCCATCCAACCAATCAATACTTATTTATTCCTCATTTTATTTTATTCCCCATTCTATTCCCTCTCCCTATCTATTTATTCCTTATGTATTCTATTCCAACAAACCAAACGTACCATTAGCAATATCTGGATAGGCAATAGAATACCTATTCAAGCCACTAAACTCAATGATGCCTTTTACCTATGAACAGATAATGACAGCAGCAAAACAATATCAACTTAGCTTAGCTCCACGATAATCACAACATCAGAACCTAAGGATAGTAACGAGTACCCATCATAGGAAAAAATTAGTCCAAACCCAATAGTCGTAGCATTTGACAACAATCAGACAGTGATAAAACATTGATTCAACTCGTCCAACATCAACAAAACTTTAGAATTTGAAAGAACAATGAACCAAAACACCAGTAATCCATAGTAGCCCATGAAATCAAAGTCCAGAACAATATATGTATGGCTCATCAATGAAAAACGAAGATCTGGACATCCACAATTTGAATAAAAATTTCGATCCTAGAACCAGCTGGACAATTAGCATAAAATGGATTGAAATGTTTTCAACCAGACAGAGTGAAAGGGATAAGCGTGTCTCACCTGACTTACCCACGATTCAGGTCGGATTGAAGGCTGTCGAACCTGTAGTAGAGGAGCGATCTCAGCTACGAATAGACGAGGAGAGCTCCTGACGTCAGCTTCTCGGTCTTGACAGCAAGCTCCCGAGGGGAAAATGACGATAGGAATATTCTGATTGGGGGAGGAGCAGAGGTATTGGCACCGGAAGGAATCGCCTAGAGTCTCCTTTCTCCTCTTGTAGAGCGTCTCCGTTTGCTCTCTTCGGTCTCTGTTCACTCTCTGTCCGCCACCCTTCTTCCATTCCTCCCAGCTTCTATTTATATGTTTATTTTGAGTAAGTTAATAATTTCGTCCTCGAGAGATAAGTTTGTCGTCAATTGGGTTCCTAAGCTATTTTTCACCTCATTTAACTTCCTAAGAGGTTCATTTTACATCAGATGAGTCCTGGATGGTATCAATTAGGTCCCTTATAGTATCAATTGGGTCTCTCATGATAACAATTAGGTCCATCATGGTATCAATTTCCTCCGTTAACTTTCCTGTTAATTTTAACTGAAATTATCGAGTAAATTAACAATTTTGTCCATAAAAGATGAGTTTTGTATTATTTTGGCCCCTAAGCGATTTTTGCAGACATGGCGCTTCCATATACTTTTTTAAATAAAAATTTATAAATAATAAAAGATTTTCAAAATTTCATAAAGTAGAAAGAAATTTAAAAAAGTTAACAAAAATTTAGAAAATTCCAAAAATTTGAAAATTAGGTCCCTCATAGTATCAATTAGGTCCCTCATAATATTAATTAGGTCCCTAAGAGATCTTCCGTTAACTTTCATATTAATTTTCATGAAAATTATCGAGTAAATTAATAATTTCGCCCCTAGGAGATGAATTTTGCATCATTTGGGTCACTAAGCAATTTTTGTGACTTGGAGCTTCCATATAATTTTTTAAAATAAAAATTTATAAATAAAAAAGAATTTCAAATTTTCATAAAATAGAAAGAAATTTAAACAAATAAAGAAAACTCGTAAAATTTGTTAAAAAAAGCATTAAAATAAAATGTTTTGGAAAAATTAAAATAAAAAAGTAAAAAAAGGAGAAAAATTAGAAGAAATTTCAAATAATTTGAAAAAAATTAAAAAAATTTAAGATATTAAAAGAATGTGAAAGAAATTACAGATTTGTTTTAAAAATAAAAATTAAAAAATTTTAACTAGAAAAAAGTTTTAAAAAAGAAAATTTTCAGAAAGTTCCAAAAAATTTAGAAATCAACAAATAAACTTTTTAAAATATTTAGAAAAATTCAATAGATATTGGAAAAAATATTATTTAAAAGAAATTCTAAAAAAATTTCAAAAAAGCAAAATATAGAATACAGTCCATCACCTCCGTAATAATTTTGAATTTTTTTAGTTTTTATACCCTTTAGAATTTAATAATTTTTTCTGTCTTATATTTTTTTCCAATTTTACAGAAAAATAAAAAAAAGGATGTATTTTGAATATTTAACTTAAATTTTTCTTTAAATTATTGAATTTTTTATATTTTTTCTCAATTATTTTTACATTTTCCTTATTTTCTATATTTCTTTATTATTTTATAAAATATATAAACATTTAGAAATTTTTAATTTTTCACAAATTTTAAAAATTAATTTTCCTATATTTTATAATCTTTATGATGTTTTTACAATTTTTTGAAATATTTCTAATATACAAAAGCATTTACGATTTTCCTTTTTAAAATTTTTATTGAAAAATATTATTTAAATATTCCACGTTAGCTCTATACATGTATTATGTTTGCATCAGATGCCATATTGGTAGTAGACTCCATGGAAGAATTAAGAAAAAAATTAGAAATGGATAGGGACCTAATTGATAAAAAAGAAATTAAGATAAAAACCTACTTGATAGTATAATAATACCGTCAGCTTGCACTTTGATGGAGGGGCCTTATTAATACTATGAGAGACCCAATTGATACACGAAAATAGTATAATTGATGCAAAAATCGTACGTAAGGACTCACATAATGTAAAATCCATCTATGTGGAGTTAAGTGATATAAAAAATCGTTTAGAGACCCAAATAAAGTAAAATTCATCTCTCAGGGATGAAATTGTTAATTTACTCTTTTATTTTTATCTTTTTTATTTCTTTCGTGTAACTGCTGATTGTTACCTTTCTCAAAACCCTCGCATTTCTTTTTTTATTTCATACCTGCCCCTCTTTCTTTTTTCCCATTTTTATAGTTTTTCTAGTAAAAGTTATCCAATTATGAACCCACAAACGAAAAATCTTGTGAAAAAGACCTCGAATTTACAAGATCTAATTTTTGGAACTCAATTAGCCATTATTAATTTATTCAGAACACTAAGGCAAGAATCTTAACTTTTCTGTGCCGATTCTGAGCTTGTTGATGCAACGTTCTATTTTTTCTTTGATTTTTAATGAGCTAAGAATCTAACGAAGTTTGTCTTGCTTCATTTGGATTGATTACTAAATAGTTATAAATTTTTAAATGAAACTGGCCGGGATAGGATCAATTTCACAGATTTGGCTAATTTCACTTAAAAATCATATATTCTTCTCCTGATCTAATCTCAGGATCCATGATACATCAAATCGAAACTAATTCAATGCTTTTCACGATGACTCTAAATTTGTGCTATGATGAATGTAATTGGATCATCGATTTTAATTTCAAACATTGTATTAGACTAAGTATGGGCACACATTCGCTCATTTTTTTTTCAAGATCTAGGTTCAGACACTTTCTGGGACAAAATAAGGTGTCTACAGCTATTATGTTTCTGTTTTAATTGGAAATATTATTTCAGTTCCTTTGTTACTTGAACAGTGTTTTGAAATAAATTTTAAGGGTAATGGCTGCTTGATATTTCATTCTAATCAATTTTATGGAACTGAAAGAGCCACCGATGGTTTAATAATCTTGGATGTTAATGATCATGAGAAAATTACGCGTAAGGTATATTTTCTTTTGGAAATATTTCATGTTGGTATAATAACTATTTTTTGGTTTCACTCTAGCACATTTCCTTTCGAAACCGTTTCTTAATGGTACATTCAGTCAACTTCGGTTTGACACCGTTAAATGTTGCCGACGTGGTAATCTGATGTGGACGTCACGCATGCATAGATGTTGATGTGGCATGCCCAGATAATATTATAAATGAAATAATCATAAAAAATTTAAAATATATATAAAAAATGATAAAACAATTTTAAAAATTTTAAAACTTTTAAAAATATAATAAAAATTCTAAAATAGAAAAACTATAAAAATTATAAAAAAGAATTAGATAAAATAAGAAAAAGTGTATCGATTTTATTTTAGGGTTTTTTATAATATTTATGGTACATTTAAATATTATAAAAATTGCAAAAAATTTATAAAATTCTAAAAAAATTTAAAACATTATAAAATTTTAGAATAGGTAAACTTTTTCTATAAATTAAATATAAATATTTAAAAATTTGTAAAATTCTTCAAGAAAACCGTAGCACCATCCTAAACAAATCATTCTCCTTTCCTAAACCCTAGCCTCCTCCTCATCCGCCCAACACCCAACCTGCCTACTATTTACCTTACCTCTCTCAGATCCCTTCGGACAAACCGCATCGTCAACAATAGACCCCTAGAGGAGAATTGGAATCAAGATCCTTGGTCGTGCCGGAGCCGACGAAGAAGAAGAAGACAACCCAAAGCTCCAAGCCTTCATTTGGTTCGTGAAGCTCCAACCCACCCCGAAGGTCTCTAAGCCCTTCTTCCTTTGTCGCCCTGCTTAGCGCCGCCCTCTTCCATAGCATCATCTACATCTTCGCTTGCATCTCATTCTCCAAGGTCATCATCTCCTTCACCCATAACATCGATGTCATCGTATCCTTCACCCATGTCATCAATGTCGTCGTCTCCTCGAATTTCCAAACCTTACTCAGTCAATTGGGGAGCCACCGAATTTGAAATTGCTGCCGAGCTTGGATTGGACCCACTGGATGAATTTGCTGAAGGTCATGTTGAGGCCAGCCGACTCCCCCAACATCACATGTGGCGCCTATAATCTCTCTAGGCGGGCTGCCATTTCTTGAACCTCAGCCTTCTGTCATATGAAAACAGAGTCAAACAAAGTCACAACCACAGTTTCACCCCTCTCGTAGAATGCTCCATTTCATCCATTCCTTCTTTTTGTTTGTCTTCTCCTTTTTTTTTAACTAGTGTCCATCTTCTTTGTGGATGCTTATAGCTACGTTTTATGATTTTTTCTATATTTTTTTTTACTTTTTTTATTTTGTCTAATTCTTTTCTGTAATTTTTATATTTTTTCTATTTTTAGAATTTTTATTTTATTTTTTTATCATTTTCTATATTTTTTTTTCATTTAGAATATTATGTGAGCAATGACCAGATTGCCAGTCGGCAACATTTAACAGCGTCAGCCGGAGTTGACAGAATGTACCATTAAGAAACGGTTTCTAAAGGAAATGTACTAGAGTGAAACCAAAAAAAGTTATTGTACCAATATGAATTTTCAAAAGAAAATGTACCTTCCGCGTAATTTTTCCTAATGATAATATACTTCATGTTGAACAAATCAATAAAAGGAAAAGCGATGATCTAAACTTCACATATCTCTGGCATTTAAGACGTGGTCACATTAATGAGAATAGGATTAGTAAGTTGTAAAGGGTGGGTGTTTTTGCCCATACGATTATGAATCACTTCCAACTTGCGAATCATATCCCAAAGGGAAAATGAGTAAGTGTTCATTCACTGGACATGGAGAAATGGCGATAGAGTTGACATGGAGAAATGGCGATAGAGTTGTTAGGGCTAATCCACATTGATGTTTGTGGGCCGATAACAACTCAAGCCAGAGGTGAATATTCCTACTTCATTATATTTACAGGTGATTTATCTAGGTATGGATATGTGTATTTAATAAAATACAAGTCTGAGCCTTTTGACAAATTCAAGGAATATCGAGCTGAAGTTGAGAAACAATCTGGAAAAAACATTAATTCCCTTCGATCAGATCGAGGTGGTGAGTATTTGACTAGAGAGTTTTAGATTATCTAAAAGAGAACGAAATAGTTTTTGAATGGACTCCTCCCGGCACACCACAACATAATGGGGTTGTAGAGAGGAGAAATCGTACTTTATTAGATATGATACGATTCATGTTATACTTCACAGATCTCCCCATTTCATTTTGGGGATATGCTTTACAAAAGACCATCTAACTTTTAAATAAAGTTCCCAATAAGTCTGTATCTAGTACACTGTATGAGATATGAAAGGGCAAAGTCTTAACCACCTTAAGGTATGGGGCTGCCCATCTTATGTAAAGGTAAAACATGCAGACAAACTTGGTGCGAGATCAAAAGAGTGTAGATTTGTAGGTTATCCTAAAGAATGTTTAGGGTATTATTTTTACTCCTCTGCTGAACAAAATGTGTTTGTTAGCAGACGTACCATATTCTTGGAAAAAAGAGTTTATCCAAGATAGTGGGAGTGGAAGAGTTGTGGAACTTGACGAAGTTTCCAACCACAAACAATCTCGCATCAATCGATGGAAGAGCAACAAGTTGCTCAAGAATTAGTTCATATACGACTACCTTCTAAGTTTCCTCGAAAATCCAAAGGGGTGCGTAAAGTACCTGAAAGGCTGAATCTGGCAATTGAGAATGACCTCGGGCGTCATAGATATAGATGATCCACAATCTTAGAACGAAGCAGTAAAAAATGTAGACAGAGATAAATGGCAAGATACTATGAAATCTAAGATGGACTCAATATACACCAATAAAGTGTGGACTTTGGTGGATGCACCTGATGGAACAACTCCCATTAGATGCAAATGGATCTTTAAGAGAAAGATCAGAGCAGATGGCAATATTGAAACATACAAGGCCAGACTGGTTGCAAAAGGGTTCAAACAAAAATATGGTATTGACTATGATGAGACCTATTCGCCAGTAGCTATGCTTAAATCCATCAAAATTATGCTTGCTATAACCGCATATAATGATTATGAGATATGACAAATGGATGTCAAAACCGCTTTCCTTAATGCAAACCTTGAGGAAGATGTCTACATAACTTATCTCGAGGGATTCATCTCTTCTGTTTGGCTAAACAAAGTGTGCAAACTACAACAATCCATTTATGATTAAAGCAAGTCTCGAGGAGCTGGAATATCCATTTTGATGAGATAGTAAAAAAGTTTGACTTTATCAAAAATGAAGATGAACCTTATGTTTACAAGACGATTAGTGGGAGTGCTATTGTCTTTCCCGTGCTATATGTATATGGCATATTACTTATCAGAAATGATATACCAATGATGCAATCAGTCAAAGTTTGGCTCTCCAAGAATTTCTCCATGAAGGATTTGGGAGAAGCATCCTACATCTTGGGGATAAAGATCTATAGAGATAGATCTAATAGAATGTTCGGTTTATCCCAATTCAGGTACATAGATAGATTTAACATGGAAGGTAGTAAATATGGTTACTTGACTATGAGTCATGGCATCCATCTTTCTAAGAAGATGTCACCGAAAACACCTAAGGACAGACAAATGATGAATGGAATACCATATGCTTCAGCAGTGGGAACCATCATATATGCTATGCTTTGTACCAGACCTGATGTAGCTTATGCCCTAGGAATCACAAGCAGATATCAAGCTGATCCAGGAGAGGAACACCGGAAAACAGTGAAAAACATTCTTAAGAACTTGTGAATGACTTAAGATATTTTCCTAATATGCAGAGGATCAGATTTAAAGTTGGTAGGACACACTGACTCAAGTTTTCAAACTGATCCTGATGATAGTAAATTAGTTTCAGGAGTTTCTAATAATTCATAATTGAGTTAGATACTGAAGAATTGGAAACATATGAATAAGTATTGGGATTTGACATTTTATCCATATCCTAACTTATTCAGGACATTGTATAATTGAAGGATTTAATTATGTTGAGATTGTCTTGCATCAAGCCGGATACTCGTGGGATCCGAAGATCTGACAGATGAGTGGAAATCGTGAAGAAAAGATATATTCTATTTTGAATTTGAATTATTCCGATTTCCTGTAATCTCATCCCAAATCAAATTGGGATATTTTCTACGATATGATTTAGGAGATATCTGATATCTTTTTGATTGCGTCAGATCCCTATAAATAGGGTTGAATAGAGTCTTGTGAAAAAGGTGTGAGGAATCTTGTGAGTGATCTTTTTGATAAACTTCTCTGTAACGCTAAGGCATGAGAACTTGAGAGATGGGGTTGAGACTCTTTTCTGAGCGGAGTTGTAACGGGGGCTTGGGTATAGGATCGAGAATCTCTGTGAAGCTGTAATCTACTGTTTTGATCTAGTGGATTGCTTGCTCTGTGCCGTGGAGGTTTCTCTCAGGTAAGGGTTTTACCACGTATATCTGGTGTTCGCGTTTCTCTCTTACTTCTCAATTTTTCCGCTGCGGTAGCACTCAAAATTTCGACACCAACAATTGGGCGTAAATCCCAACAAACTGGTATCAGAGCCGATCCCGATGATGTCGGTGGCAAGGTTTGAGGTGGAGAAGTTTGACGGTTCGAATGACTTTGGATTGTGGCGCATCAAGATGAAGGCTTTGTTGGTACAACATGGCCTTGAAGGAGCACTGGATGGAGAAGCCGCTTTAGCCCCGACCCTGACGATTGCTGAAAAGAGATCTATTATGGCGAAGATTTTGAGCATAATTCAGCTTAGTCTGTCAAACAAGGTCCCCCGGGAGGTGTGCGATTAGACTTCGGCCCCAGAGTTGTGGCAGAAGCTAGAGTCGCTGTACATGATGAAGTCCCTGACCAACCGGTTATACTTGAAGAAGCGGCTGTACCAGTTGAGAATGAGTTTTGACACACCGATAGGCGACCACGTGGATCTGTTCAGTCATATCGTAATGGACCTCCAGTCCATTGATGTAAAGATCGAGGATGAGGATCAAGCTTTGATGTTGTTGTGCTCGCTATCAGACTCCTACGAGAATTTTGTCAATACGATGTTGTACGGGAGATCGAGCATCACCCTGGATGACGTCAAGGCGGCACTGGACTCAAAAGAGTTGAAGAAAAGGGTGATGGAAGGCTCGAGTGGTACAGCTGAAGGGCTTCTTGCAAGGGACAGATCTGAGAATAGAGGCCACGGGAGCAGAGAAAGTCCAGGACGAAATCCCGAGGAAGTTTGATTTGCTGGAACTGCGACCAGGAGGGCCATGTCAAACGAAATTGCCCTAGGAGAAACGACAAGCAGGCTGAGTGGTCGGCGAATGTTGGGGAGGAAGAGGCGGAGAACGAGATCCTAACAACAACAGCAGATGTGAGAAGGGATGCCGAGAATCTCACAATATCGGGCCATTCAAGTTCAGATTGGGTTATTGATTCAGGTAGCACATTCCATGTATCTCATGATAAGAGTCTGTTTA